>SNQJ01S0067254.1:39824-54229 GCA_010110895.2 Picea sitchensis | reverse complement strand
TAAACCTTTTCGAGTGAAACAAAAAGTGTTCCAGAGTGAAAAGAGTGCTCTGGAAGCAATCGAACAGTCTATCGGCCCATAAATGTACGAAAATGACATAAAATGGATATGAGGAAACTCGGCTTCACGATCTCAATCTACAACAGGAGCGGGTCTTCAAACTAACTCTGATACCATGTTTGACAACACAAGTATTCCAACAGAGGATGAACACCTTCAGTAGCCACTCACATAACCAGATCAAATATCAAAACATCGATGTTTTGACATGGCAAAACCCCTACGGGGAAACATCCACGACCCCAACCAACGCGACCACTTGGAGCATTTTATTAATGCAAAAGAAAAATATTACAGAGAGATTTTACAAGAGAGTTTCTCACAATCGATCATCGGAAAATGACCTTCCATTCTCTTTAAATAGATATCATGGAACAATTGGGTGTTAAGCCACAGATCAATGGTCGTTAAGATCTAGGAGAGTATGAATCGTCAGATCACTCTATGTCTCGAACATATCGTGACCGTCAAATTTCCTAACTACAAATGCATACTAATGCATACTAAAGAAACACACTTTTACCTAACGACACATTAGACCAAGTAGATCTTAACTAACTCCTAAGTGTCTAAATATTCTAACAAAACTTAGGAACAAAGAATCAGTAATCAATAAGGAAAACAATAACTGATCCCATTGAAATAAACAAGTCATCAGATGTAAAAGCCCAACCTTGGAGAAATAAACTGATATATATCCAAATGAACTCTTATCAACCAATAAATCACCAGAAGTATCAAAAGACAAATATTCCACAAAAAAAAACATGAGACACAAGGATGTCTTATCATCATACTAATTATAAAATTCATCATATTATTTAATGAACTAACCAAATATGAAATCAAAATTATAAGCTAAGTGAAGATCATATTATATTGAAGAGAAGTTCAAGTGTGAAATATTATTATTTACCAAATCACATAAATCGTCACCACATAGTTTTGTAGAAAATTGGATTAAGGTACTTTGACCCCTTCACAATAGACAATTCTGCTCAACACTTTCTAAATAATAATAATAAAAGAGGTGACACATCTTAACTAAGGGACATGACCTATCAACCATTGTGACTAGTCAAGGTCATAAGTACATCATCACATGAAATTTATCATCATTATATTATCTATCTTATTCATTATTAAATGTATATCATTAATCCTATATGGATTTAAATCTATTGTCCTTGTTATGTTGGATGTTCCTCATTAAATGAACTATTGTTCATTTCANTGTAGAAAATTGGATTAAGGTACTTTGACCCCTTCACAATAGACAATTCTGCTCAACACTTTCTAAATAATAATAATAACAGAGGTGACACATCTTAACTAAGGGACATGACCTATCAACCATTGTGACTAGTCAAGGTCATACGTACATCATCACATGAAATTTATCATCATTATATTATCTATCTTATTCATTATTAAATGTATATCATTAATCCTATATGGATTTAAATCTATTGTCCTTGTTATGTTGGATGTTCCTCATTAAATGAACTATTGTTCATTTCAAATTCTTGGGTTTTTTTGGAACTCCTTTCAATGACACAATGTTTGAACCACTATTTTCTTGAGTGTGATATAATAGAGGTCAAGGGACATTTGAGAGGGACCAAGTGATGTATTTTTGAAGCCTAGAAAGAAGTGGTGAAAGTAACCTTACAATGGAGTAAACAACATGAAATATGGGAAGAAATTATTCTTATAGAGTCAAGGGAGTGTAACCAAGAAATGATTAATCTCAAGAGGCAAATAAAATAATTGAGGGAGATGGAACATTGTTTTAGGGGCTTAGTGTGTTCTCAAGATGACAATTTTCAAGATTAGGAGAAGTAGTTTGATTTGATTAATGCTAGGGTGAGTGATGTGGCATGTCTTCTCTATTTAGTGGCTAGTACTACCTATGGTAATTCTATTCCAACTGGTGGTTTGTATAGAAGGGTTTCTCAATTTGAAGTTCATGGTGTCAAGGTGGAAAATAATGGTAATCTAGAGGCAATGATTACAAGAAGTGGTGAAAGTAACCTTGCAATGGAGTAAACAACATGAAATGTGGGAAGAAATTATGCTTATAGAGTTAAGGGAGTGTAACAAGAAAATGATTCATCTCAAGAGGAAAATAAAATAATTGAGGGATATGGAACATTGTTTTAGGGGCTTAGTTTGTTCTCAAGATGACAATTTTAAAGCTTTGGAGAAGTAGTTTGATTTGATTAATGCTAGGGTGAGTGGTGTGGCTTGTCTTCTCTATTCAGTGGCTAGTACTACCTATGGTAATTCTATTCCAACTGGTGGTTTGTACATAATAGTTCTTCCATTTGAAGTCCCTGGTGTCAAGGTGGAAAATAATGGTTTCTCCATAATCATTTGACTTAAAAAAAAACCCCGATTATTCCATTCTCCAATTTGATCCTATGGAAAGGAAATGTATGCATAAAAAGTGTATCTTCTCATCTCTCACACCTGAAAAGGAGATACAATATTTCTCAATGTTTATCACCATACATGTAGTAGTGCAGTATAGATCTAGTATCTCCTCGAGATTAAGGGTATTCTCACTATTATTTATGATGTTGGTAATATCAATTTGATTTTGTCCCCGTTAATATTGATATTTTATTATTAATTTTTAACTAGTATTTTTTTCACAACCTTATTTATTCAATTTAAGGATTTACCTTTTTTAATCTTAAAATAACCTTGTTTAAATTCCCCATGATTAGTGAAGTGCTCACTTGAAACCTGTGTTGAAATTTGGCATTCACCTTTTCCCTTCAAATATAAAATTTGTGATGTTACATTAATTTTATTATCCTTCATTTATATTCACATAAATTAATAACTTGTAAATTTTAGTTTCACATATATTGTGAATTTAAGAGATTAGTGATTGTTTTCAAAGGTTCAATGTAATGGAATCAACAAATTGTTTTGGATATAACTACAAATAAAAATTAAAAGAAAGTATTAAAATTTTAATATAAATTCTATATTATATATAGATAACTAAAAAGATAGCAAAATAAAATTGCATGAATTGAAATTACATCTGTAGTAGTCGCTATCAATTCTTTATTAAAAATACACAAATAAAGAACAATGTTAGTTGTGAAGTGCTCACTTGAAACCTGTGTTGAAATTTGGCATTCACCTTTTCCCTTCAAATATAAAATTTGTGATGTTACATTAATTTTATTATCCTTCATTTATATTCACATAAATTAATAACCTGTCAAATTTTTAGTTTCACATATATTGTGAATTTAAGAGATTAGTGATTGTTTTCAAAGGTTCAATGTAATGGAATCAACAAATTGTTTTGGATATAACTACAAATAAAAAATTAAAAGAAAGTATTAAAATTTTGACAGGCCTTACATTATATATAGATAACTAAAAAGATAGCAAAATAAAATTGCATGAATTGAAATTACATCTGTAGTAGTCGCTATCAATTCTTTATTAAAAATACACAAATAAAGAACAATGTTAGTTATATATATATATATATAGAGAGAGAGAGAGAGAGAGAGAGAGAGAGAGAGAGAGAGACTCATAGTTCATTGGATGTAGCTTGTGTGATGGGAGGAATGATTGTTACCCCATTTTCCCCACCAGTTCAAATTCTCGAGTGACGTGTTGTGTCCTTTAATGGGTTTATAAGATGCTCTTATTGTTGAGCCCCACACTCCCAAAATGCTCGGCCACCCTATGTCATGGACATAGAAAGCATTGATATCCAATGTCGTGAAATATATATATATATATATATATATATATATATATATATCTATCTATATATATATATATATCACAAAGTAACAATAGAGGCTAAAAATGAAAATAAAAAATTAGGTAATTGTAAAGAATTAATAAAGTTATTAAAAAAAAGAATTACATAAAATTACTAGACTTTGTTTTTCTTAATTGAATTTTGCATTGTAGAATTTATTCTCACATATTAAACACATTTTTCTCTCTTTGTCACTTAGTATTCTAATCTTAGATCCCAACATTTAAAATTTCAATTTCTCTTCTATCGATCCAATATATGTTTGTCAAAATAAAATAAAATAATATATATATATATATATATATATTCTTTGTAATAAGTTTACTTTTATTTAATATACATAAATAAGCTGCCTAGAAGAAAGCAAGAAAAACAATAAGCAAAAAATAATCCCTACTTTCACCGGTATAGTCATCAATCTTCTTTATGTCAGGGAAGATATCGCTCTTATGGAAAGGAGTCCCCATGATCTTGGAAACCAACTAAGAACTCCTCAAGGAATTTTTCTCCAATATGGGTATGACTATATCACTTATAAGACTAAGGCTCTGATTATTAAATCCAATAAGATCCCTATGATACCTTGTATATGACAACAAATAAATTGAGGAAGTGACTTCATACAAATATCTTGGAATTGATATTCACCACAAGCTCAATTGGAATTATAACATTGAGAAAAGGATTATTGGGGATACAAAGCTTATTATGGGCTTGAAACAATTGTAAATCGCTTGATCTTGGAGTTGGGATAAGAAGAAACTTCTCTTTTATACTCTTGTTACACCTATTATTACTTATGGAAACTCTGGGTTGTAGTGCATTCCAGAATCCTGAGAAAGATAGAGCAAATACAAAAAGAATTTTAGAACCTATAATTTCAAAAATTAAAGGAAATACACCCCATCCCATCCTCCTTAGAAACAAGTCTCTCAAATCTACTTTGAGAGCATGGCTAAGGACTAGATACTCCAATGTATAAGAACAAGCAACAACATGGAAGGTAAGAGACTACCTAAAAATTGCTTCAAAATCAAGTCATAACCACCATCCCACTCACAGGATGGCATAAAGACCCTTGGCCTTGGCTAAACTATTGGGGAATCATGGAAGAAACAATTTGCTGCACAACGAGCATACTATTAAAAAAACATCAAATCAAAATTTAAGGAGAAAATGTGTGTGATAAAGAGTTAGAGGGAAAAAGAAAATTAAGGTATTATAAAGATGTAATCAACCCAATCTAGATCAAAATTATTCATCTATTTTCTACAAGCATAAAGAAAAATAAGCATTGCTAAGATAAGAACAAATTCTCAATGAAGCTCTATAGTGAAATCATGCTAATAATTCCTAAAACTTAAGGGATGAAAGAGTGTGTCACCTTGTGACACTAAAAAGGTTGAAGATGAAAACACTTTCTCTTAGATTGTCCACCTATACCCATATTAGATCTCATTTTCAAAATATTTATCACACTACCAACCTTTCCTAACCCTTAACTCAACAAAAGTATGGTGATCTTGAAAACTTCTCTTAATGTTTTTCGAGCACAAAAGCAAAATTATAAAGAATCACAAGTAATCACTTACCCTCTTAAGATCCGATTGACCAATTCGGTCTCAGTGGATGTTAATCATCATCATCATTATCATATATAGAAAAAAATATATAGAAAATGATGAATAAGTAATTACTTAATTGACAATTTTATGAAATAATAATTGGTTTACGATTCTACTCCAAGCCATACAACTTGATGATTTCCTCTCCACAACTACATATTAAAACTTTCAAATATTCAAATTAAGCAAACAAAAAAATTCAACACTATATAAAACTTTAACAATATTTTTAAATATTAATAAAGTTTATAACCAAAATTTTCATTACAATATAATCACAATGTAATGTATGCAATGTCATATTTATGTGTTCCTCGTAAAATCAAGTTTATGGAGCATTTATTCGGTCAAAAATCATTTAATTTTAACACGGAGTAAACACAACTTAAAACTCTATTAATGGAGCATTTATTCGGTCAAAAATCATTTAATTTTAACACGGAGTAAACACAACTTAAAACTCTATTAATAGGAGTTTCGGTGAGAGAAAAAAAAAGAAGTAAAAAGAAAGTGCTATGACGATAGAAATGATTGCAATGTCATTTAGGAATTACATGATGGATGATGATGAAAGTGTAAGTGATCAATGTGCACCATGGAAAGTGCATGAAATATAATGCAAAAACATAATTTTGATTCGACATCAAAACTTATTGGCGCCATTCTTTCAATCATTTTGTAGAATGTACGCATGTTAATACATGTAAAATAGGTGTACAAGATCAACAATTGCGTAATCATCAAATTTCATTCACTAAGGTTATTCATTCACTCTTTTTAGTATATTTTGGTAAATACAAACATAATTGATTATTTGTTAAAGAGAATTATATATATATATATATATATATAAAAGCTTTTCAAGTGTAATTGACCGACTGATGTAATTGAGTTATAGGGTTGAGAGTAATGGATTTTTATTGGTTGTTACAAATCAAAATGACACACTTAAGCATCTCACCCTAAGTGTCACAAAGTGTTGTATGCACTTTGTTAAGTGCCACATGCACTTTATCAAGTGTTTTGTGCACCTTACTAAGTGTCACATACACTTTTCCAAGTGTCACAACTCGTTAACACCATGAAAAACATTTGCCATGATCCCTGAATCATGTTGAAGGAAGAAACCCATCATTTCAAGGTCTGAAACATGTCTTTTATTTGGAAATTCGACCTTTTTTGGGCATTTATGAAGGGTGGCGCCCCCCTGTCCATGTTTAGGATGCACTTTTGCTTCCCTTTCCATGTTGAGGGAGCACCACTGGCGCCATGTCTCTAACTTAGAGGGAGCATTGGTGTGGTTAGAGGACAATATGGAGAATCCCAGCTTTTCCTAAGGGCCAACTCTGAAGAGATGTGGTTGGCTTGCTTGAATCCTATCCTATGGCTCTATCTTAGGATAAAATCCCAACTCAAGGAGCCATATCTTCAACCACTTCCCTAAATAGTCCATGGTTTTTGAGCCTCCTAATCCTATAAATTGAAGGTATTTCCATGGTGAAAGGCAGGGATGATTTCAGGTGTCAAACCTTTGAACCTCGGAGAGGGAAATCCATTGAAGTATAATAATTTTGATCTCAAGACTTTCGTGTAAGGTATAAGCGAGGAGAGATTGGAGAAGATTGTTGCAGCGTCAAACATGTTTTGTAAGTTCCTTCTTTTGGCTTTCCATCTAATATCAACTTAGCCTATTCCTTTCATTATGTTTGTTCATTGTAATGTCTATGCTTAAATCAAATCGGGTATAGATAGATTTGTTTTATCTAATCACATAAAGTAGGAGAAAGGATTTCTTTGTTATTCATCGCAGGTCCTAACTCACGCTAAGAAGCTTGGAGATCAATTATGAAGCTTGGAACAATGAGGACAAACATCAAAACAAGGTACGCCACACTCTTCATCTTTCTCATATTGATTGGTAATGAATTAGATCTATAAGGAAAGTAGAAACCATTTGTTCACTTTTGTCTTTGAACCAAAGAAGGGATCTTGGTCCAAAGGGGAGCTTAACCTATCCACATGGTAAGATTTCTCATAATAGATAAATGGTGACTCCTCTAGGAATGAATTTTGACTAGTCTTCCCTTGGTTCGTGTAGTCCTTGTCAATGATTCTTGGTTATGATTGGATATTTTTTGTTTGATGCTTGATTTTGATTCATTTCCCATTCCTTCTTCTTGATTGAAGAGTTTACAGAGTCAATGGCCGAGTCTCTTCTAAGTTTAAGATTTTGTGTGCCTTTTTCAAGCACTTTCAGGACCAACACTCCCCTATAATGGTTGTCAGGGTGCCACTAGCCTGACTGTTGCTCCCCCTTTGTCTTCTATGGAGTACCATAGTGCTATGTTAATTTGGTAACATGGGCACCAATCCCTTCATTTGAGTGAATCCAAGATTTTCTGCCCTACTATGATCAGTGCACTAATTGGAAGATTTATCCCAGAGTCTTCAAAGTTTTCCTTTGACTTTGTTTTTGTAAGGGATTGACATTTACCACTTCTTTTACCTCCCTTGAGTTTGAAAATTCCTTAAGTTGTAGAATTGTATGAATACTTTGGGTTCACTAGATCTCTTTGTCTATCCTACCTTCTAGAAGTCTGATCTTCATCTTGCAAGTCTTCAGACCTTTGTTCAACTTGATTGTTTGGGAAGTTTTTCGTCAACATGAATTTGAAAAGGTTGATTTGTTTGAGTTTCTTTGTTGCCTTCTTTAGAACAATTTACTCTTTTGAATTCTTGAAACTCTTGTTTGCTGCAACCCAGCCTCAATATTGGATTGATTGTTGCTCGTTTTAAAGGATTTTCTAGAGTGTTTGTCTTCTTTCTCCTTTACATATTTTGATTCCATGACTGAACAAGTTGTCTCACACTTATATTCTTTTAGTTCTCATCAGTTTTATGAATGCACTTTGTTTGATTTCTTGTTTTCCTTGTATTTCTTTGTGTTAAACATTGATCTCTTTCATAATACTTGAAAGTAAAGAAGCAAAAATGTTTGCATATCTCATTGCATACATAATCGAACAAAGAAATTATTCACATTATTAGGAAATTAGTTTTGGTACATGTTTGGAAAAGATTTATTCTTGCATTTGCATTTGGATTTCAGAACATTATTTTGGTAGTTTGGTAGCATTTGGATCCTAGAAATTAAAAATTTGCATAGTTTTGATTACTTGCTTTTGTTAAGAAGAATAGAACTCTTCTCCTTCCCATACATATAATTCATCAAAAATAAATAATTGCATATCATTTTTTTGCATTATATGGAGTCGAGCCTCACACTACATCAATTTCATCTCTATGAACCTTCTGAGTAAAAATCGATTAAAATCAACCATGTGCTAATAAAATCAACTAGAGCATTTTTTTGTTTATAGAACACCGACAATAGCTTAGGATTAGGGTCTTTGGACTAGGAAAAGTGACTAAACCATTCAAGACTACTAAACAGACTATAAAGCACTAAAGAGTGAACAAATCCAATTTTTCATATAAGAGTAGTTAGGAACCCCCTCTAACAAAGAGGATAAAACTGAGGTCACATGTGGAAGAGAAGCATAGATTACCCCTCCAAAGCTTGACCAATTGTAGCAGAAAGAGTGTATATTGGGGATTTTTCTTGAGAAACAACTGGTTTCATTTGGTCTTGGTGCTTCGTCAATCCCAAATCTGTTTGGGGTCCTCAGGAGTCTTAATAGTCCACTTGTCTGCAATTCTCTTAAAGAGCTTCAGAC
Organism: Picea sitchensis; assembly: GCA_010110895.2. Taxonomy (NCBI): domain Eukaryota; kingdom Viridiplantae; phylum Streptophyta; class Pinopsida; order Pinales; family Pinaceae; genus Picea; species Picea sitchensis. The sequence continues at coordinate 45,005 of SNQJ01S0067254.1, read as the reverse complement.
TTTGATATCCTACCCATACATTTGGTCCCAACTATCGATTGTACCCTCCCAGAGGTTGACTGTGAGTTTGTAACCTTAGTGGCCTTTCTTAGGTATCTACAGAGGTGAATGTGGGGGGATTCCCATGGTACCAGAGGTATATGTTGTATCACACTTTCAGTACCCTTAGAGGGTGATCCCACAAAAGAGAGTGCTTCTTACACTGAGAAAAGTTGTTACATGGAGGTTGGGGTAACTTCTTCTCATTTCTTCGTTGGTCGCTTGATATCCCTTCTTCGGAAGATCCTTTACCTATTGTTTGCATGGTTGGTTTCCTATAGATTTTTGTTAGGAGGTGTGTTTCTCTTAGGTTTTGTAGGTGGCCTTAGGAATATCTCACAACATGCAAGGTCTCAATCCTAAAATTTATGAACATTAAGAAAAAGCTTCAAACAAAGGAATTGTTAATGAGGAAATGCATTCTAAAATCGGGAGTGTATCTCTCATAAGTGACAACCATGAAGAAGAACCGGTTAAAATTTTGTAGAAGGAATTGTCCTCCCAGTAAATCCTCTTATCATTGATTCACAGGGCCCATTGCTCGTTGAAATGCCATCATCGGCATATCATGATGCCTATTCTTCTTATTGTTTACCATCTGATTCAACCATTAGGATATTCTTTGGCATGAACCCATCGTATTTTGGTTTTCTTGAAGGACTTGGGAATTTATGTTTATCCACAACTCCTGTAGTTGATATTGTTGATGCTTCTTCTTTACTAGGAACATCAGTGACCCAGGTAACCCCAACAAAACCACTTACGAATACATATCCCTTCACACATGATTCGGGTAATATTCACGATTCACTATTTCCACACATGAACACACCAAGTGCTTTACTTGGTCATCCCATCGGTAACAAAGCCAAAAGTCAAGTCGTTCACACAACCAAGTTTACAAAATATACTCAACCTCCATATCAAACCTTACATATGAGTACACCCTACATTGGAGTTTAATCTTCAATGGGAGGACAACCTTTAGTTGGGGGGAAACCTTCAGCTGGAGGGAAACGTTTTACTAGGGGGAAACCTATGCGGTCGCAACATTAACAAGCCTAGGGGAAAACTACTCTTGTAAGTCTTTCTATCCTTATTTCCATTGGCCTGTATCCTGGACAACCATATCTAGGAGTTACTAATCCTTTTTTGGGTCAACACAATATGGTGGGAATTCCTCGGCAAGGAAATTTTCCCTATTAATATGTAAACCCCATGTTTCCAACATAGCATCCCCCTCAAACACAATATATGGTAGGTCCATCGAGCCAACCTAAATACATGGGGAGAACATCAGATCAATATTAATATGTAGGAGGTCCATCTGTTCAATCGCAGTATATGGGTGGAAAATTAGGAAAACTACCACACATGGGTGGGAAATCAAGACAACAACCTTACATGGCTGGACAACTTGAACAACCATTGTACATGAGGGGACCCTCAAGTCAACCTCAATACATGGGATGAACCACTAGTTTTTCCATCCCATCGTAATCTGGATATGGTCCTATTGGTTTTCCCATGCCACATGGTTACTACCAGTATCCATAGAATAACTGACAAATTCTATTCTTGGAAAATGATCCCATTTAGCATGTCCCCTTTTGGCTTTCCATCCCTGCCAAGATACCATCCGACATTCAGAAATTTGACGAAAAAATTGGGGAAGATCCTAAGAATCATGTTATGAATTTCCATTTATGGTGTTCTTCAAACTCTTTGATGGGTGACTCCATTTGTTTGACGTTGTTTCACAGAACACTTATAGGTGCATTACTCAAATGGTATATTGAGCTTCTGCGTAACTCCTTTGTCGAATTTAATTCTCTTTCCATGGATGTTCTGACACATTTCTAGTTTCCTCTATGGTATGAGACCAGTACAAATCTTTTGACCTCACTCTGACAATCCTCTTCCACCCACATATATGATCATATTCATGAGTGGAGGTGGAGGATATAGTTGATTAAAGCTCCAATTCTATACCAACTCCTTGCGGATTGGGTAACAAAGTCACTATTGCTACCCATTTCCTGTGATGTTTCCATGGGAGGTGTTGTTATTCAGGATCAAGCTATCAATCATGCTCAATATTTGGACTTGGTATATTCCTAGTTTGGCACACTTTACGATATGATCCCTCATGGTCCTCGCTCGTTGAATGATATGGCAAGACCTACTTTGGAAGCCCATGTTGATGGCATGGTAGGTTCTGTTACAAACACTAAGACTATTTCCACTCCGGCTCACACCTCTGAGGTGAATGCAGTTCACTCCAATTCATCTAAGCAACCTGAAGGAAACAAGAAAAACAAGGGTAAATCCAAGAAGTCTTCCAACCAACAGAAGCGTACAAAGATTGTTGATACCCAACTGAACAGGAAATATAATTTTCCTTTCATGATTTGTACGGAGGACCACTACATGAAATATTGTCCTCATTGTGAGGAAGTATCTAAATTTATGAAGGGTACCTCCCAACCTATAGTCTTAATTGCCCCTTTGCCAATTTAGCAACAACAAATGGTTGTAGAAAATCCTTCCTCTTTGCAAGAGGGAAATGTAGGTCATACCCACCATGGAGATTCTTCCTCAAGCACCAATTATGTATTTATATGTAAGGAGACAGTTAGAACCCTATTTCCAACCATTGGAGCTGTGGATCCAGAGGAATCAAATATGATTATAGTCAATATTAACTATTTTAAACCGAGGCTCTCCCACCAACTGGCATTCCAAATTCAAGTTATGGGTGGTGGAAAGAACATCCATCACACTATTTTGGATGAATGAGCCTCCACCTGTGTCATGTCTTTGTCTTGATGGAGAACCCTTGGTTCTGCTAAACTTAACCAGTTGCCTACCACCCTTAAAGTGTTTCATGGACGTGGTTTCCAACCTCATAGACTCTTGTAGACTTTCAATGTGACATTGAAGGGTAAAATTGTTTCGGTCGATATCAAAGTGGTTGACGCACCCTTGGATTATAATTTTTTACTTGGTCGTAGTTGGTTCTATGTGATGAATTTTGTTGCATATTCATTGTTTCGTATTTTACAATTTCCCCATCAAGGGAAAATTTTCACTATTGACCAACTTGACTATTGCACTCCAAATCTACACAATTTTGCAATGAATAATGTCCCTTTTCTAGGTTCCAATCTTGGTTATGAGAGTGTAGGATTAGGTCTCCTTAAATATTCCTCACTCATGGGGATTTTTCCTTTTCCTCCTCCTGACACTCCACAGGTTGCCACGTTAAATATGATTTCAACTCAGGTGAAACAATCCATAGAATCACTTGATCCTTTGGTAGTACCTGGTCTTAATGAGAACAATTCATTGTCTCTATCAAGCTCGTTAAAAAATTAAATAGACACCTCTCCCTTTGAATCGATTCTTCGTATGTATTGAATACTTGAACCTTATTTTTCTCCTCCTAGTGAAAATATTCCTATTAGTAGCCAAATTCCTAAATGAGGAAAGAAGAAGAGTCGACTGAGAAAATGCCGCTTGGGGGGGGAAGTATCCATCCTATGGACATCAATTTGGAGAGAAGCCACTAGCTTATACCGTGCAATATGGGGGAAAAATACCTCTAGAGAGAAACACTGCTAGGAGTAATCCTCAATTGGGGGTCATTCCCATCGTAACATAGTAGTATTTTCTAAGAACATGATTAGTCTTTGTTGTTTCTCGTGCTCATAAATACATGAGAATATATTATTGAGTTCAATATTTGTTCTTTCTCATGCTCATTAATACATGAGAATAGGTTACTGAGTAAACTTTTATCTCTTTTTAGGACTCATAAAAGATATACAAAAAAGGAACTCTTTGAAGTTCCCTTTAAGCTCCTTTTAGACTCCCTAAAACATGGAAATATTACTGAGTGAGATTTCTTCCTTTGTCTCTCATTAAAAGGTTTGAAAGGGCATATTTTGAGTCGTAGTTTACCACTTTTTTGGCCTCTTAAGACTAATTACGAAAACAATATACTCTAGTCAATCATGACTAGAAGAGTTCTCCTGCATATTATTTTATTCTTTTTCGGGCCTAGGAGACTAAATTTACAAAAAATAAACCCTTGGAGTCTTGTTTAAGATCTTTTTAGACTCTCTAAAAATGAAAATACCACGATCCTACCTTCTCTGAGCTCGTTAAAACATGCATTGAAGGACCTATGTGGGTCCAATCCTTAGGACCCCTAAAGTACCAAACCCCTCCTTCTTCAAGTTCGTTAAATATATGATGAGGGACTCATCGAAGATCAACAATACCGAGAAATTTTTATACTGCTCAAGCTTGTTTAAAAAAAAAAGAGGTACTCGACAATCATGGCGGGGGGAAAATGAAAGGATGTGGGTTAAGTTTTTTAGAAATATTCACGGCAGTCATTGTTGTCACCCTTGAACATGGCACCTATTTGCATCTTGCCTCACATTTGGAAAATATTCTTGGCTCTGAGTCATACCAATCCCATGAGTCTCGTTACTCCTTCAACTCACTCGAGGAGTGCCACAGATATCGTAGCACTATGTTTTTGTCCATCCCTTAATCGATTCAATGCTTCCATGTCTTGTGTTGTGCCTCACAATGTTCAAGGGAATTTTTTCATTTCAAACCAACCATCTGCAATATTACCTGTTTCCATTCCCGTGTCAATCCATACTCATTTAATCCACCATGTCACATCACTTTCCTGTGTCAGTATCTTGTTGATGATGGGGGATAAATCAAGGCCCTCCTTCGATGAGTCTTTTCCTGACGACTTCATCACATCATCTGGGATTAGACTTAGAAACAAATTAGTACATTAGAACCTGCATGCCTCAATGGAAAGCCTCCTCACTTTTGACAATAGGTTTACATCATTGACCTCTGATCGGATGATTCCTGCATGAATTTTCAACCTCATATCATTTATTCACATTCTATGGAATGTATTAAACGTACCTTTGGAATCATTGTCATAATTGGTGATTTCCCTCGCACTTGTTAATCGTATACCTCATTGACCGGTAATCAAGTGGTTTCTACCATATTCGACACCAAGAAATTTATTCACATGGATAAAATTGTACCATATTAGGATAAGGAAAAAGACCTTGGTTTGAGTGCTCACTTTGTTTTGTG
>SNQJ01S0067254.1:0-39814 GCA_010110895.2 Picea sitchensis | reverse complement strand
TGTTCTATCAATTATCTACAGTGAGATCCCAACCCTTTTAGTAAGGAATCCATAATCTAGAAATAGAGAAAAATACTTACAACATAAAAAGTTTCATAAACTTATTTTGCACATTAACTATACCAATTGATTCTATTGAAGGATATCCAAGAATAATATCCACATATATAACATAAAAATCCGAATGAAAAACATATTTATCCATAGTAATCCTCACATATTTAAGACTTTGAACATTCTCACCTTCAACATGTGTTCTTTGGATATGCATTGCAAGGACATGGAATATTTTATCCAAGTCAATATTAATGAAATTATGCTTGTTGCAAGGGTTTATAGAGATAATGGTATTGTCACATTGAAGACATCCACAAACCTGTAATAGGAAGTTGTCACATGAAAATAAAATATTACAACTTTCTTTATTCTTCTTTGTACCATGAGAACAACTATATATTTTATTTTTTCATGTGCATCATAAAGAAGTCCTATTAACTTTCCAAATCCAATTAACATCCACCCATTATATGCAGCATTGACTTTTAAATTAAGGAATAGCTAATAATTCCAATGTTCTAGGAATTTTGACTTAATATAATTTATGTTTGCTTCAATAGTAGACAATTATATTGTCCTATAAAAACATCATCCTTGGTGATACCTGAAAATAGAACTAGGGTTTTGAAAAATATCATACTTATTAATGGATCTCTTTTGTGTGGCTAGGGTTTTGGGGTAATGATTTAAAATTACCATAAATCCCTCAATATTGATCAAAATCACTACTATGATCCTAATTTTGAAATATCATGGCTACTCTAATTTAAATGAAACTAGTCATATTACAATTAGCTTCATAAATGGAGAGATAATAACAATGTCATAATTTCCCATGAGGGTTTTGAGGCCCCAACTTGAAATTGGTATAACTTCTTCTATACTTATTTTGATTCCCTTATGACCACAATTCTAAATGCAATGACCATTCTGCTCCTAGTGGCACTAGTGTTGCTGCAATTTGATTCATAAATAGAGAGATAACCAGACCACAAGAATTTACCTTGGGGGGTTTTAGACTATAACTTGAAATGGGTATAAATTTCATGAGCTTATCTAGATCTCTATTATAGCCTTAAATCTAAAATTCCATTGAAACTCTGCTTTTAATGTCATTGTTCTTGATAGGATTAGGTTCATAAACAAAGAGATAAACACATTGCAAGAATTTCTCTTAAAGGTTTTGATGCCCCAAATTAAAAGGGGTATAACTTCCACACTACTTATCTAAATCTCTATTATGTCTCCAATTTTAAATTGCATGTCTGCTCAGCTTTTGATGGAAATGGTCTAGCTACAATTTGATGAATAGGGCAGAAAAATAATCTATCACACACACAAAAAGAAATAGTGTTCCCTTTTTTCCCAAGAAAGAGACCTAATACCACTTGTAGTGAACCTTAGTAGATAAAATATAAACCCCTTAAACTTTAGAATAAAAAATACATCCACACAAATAATCAACACCAAGAATATGAAGAAAACCCTTAAGGTAGGGTAACACCATCAATTACTCCTTATGGAAGGAATCAATCCACAAATCATGCTTGTCATAGTATAATATCCAAGATATGCTCAATGTAATGATATGCATGCTTATATATAGTATCTTATGAATATTGGTAGGGACCTATACTAACTACCTCTCATTACTACATTTATTACTCACCAACTACATAGTGGGTCTTATTTCATGAGTATGACCCATTACATTTATTATTTAATGAGTTCATATACCAACAACTTAATGGATCTAATTACATTAATTATCCTCTTTAGGTACCCCTAAGAACCTAACATTATATATGTTATTCTCTCTTGATACATTACAACTAGCGTGATGTATATTGAAAAAAACTCAAACTAGTGAAAAAAAAACATATGGAAAAATAAAATAAAAGAATAAGTCATTAAATAAATCAATGAAAATATTTAAAAGAAAAGTAAGATAGGAAAGAGGTTATGATACTATTTTATAAAGGCATGAATATCTTTGTGGAATAAATAATGCAATCATTCTATTATGTATATGTATAGTCATTATCGAAAATCTATTAAAGTAACATGACAATTAAATATAGATAATGCAATAACTTATTTGTTAGCAATTGAGAGAAAGATGGACATTAAGGAAGGATAAATGTAAGCAGGAAATGCAAGATATCTAGCCTTAAAAAGACCCCATATTAACTTTAAAAATGGACCATAATCTAACAAGTCCATTTTATTAATAAAATTATAATTTACAAGTATATGTAGTCCATGTCATAGTGATATCAGTTCTTGGGAGGCTTACATCTTACTGTAAGTTAGCAATTTGGTCAATGGCTACAGTGCCTAACGCCATTTTGGTACTATACTTTTTCCCAAATGTAATACAATTGTAATGGTTGGATGAGTCCAAATCTAATCTAATACGAGTGTAGTGGTTGGATGAACATGAAACATATAATAAACTTTGACTTTCCATGTAGTGTACCACATTCATGTAGTGTTATTTTCTGGTGCATAATTAATCAAAAGAAGGGGACGAGCTTGTATTAATATACCAAGATACTTAAACCATATATATAATTTTTTATTATTACACCATATTATTATTTGATCTTGAACCCCTTGAAATTGATTTCAAGAGGATTTCATGATTTCTACTAAATGTTTTTCTTAATAAGTAAAATTGTCAAATCAATTTTAATTGCATTATAGCATACTAATTATTATTTAATATTGGATTTTAATTACATCATAGGATACTAGTTATTATTATTTGATATTGGATATGCTTCAAATTGGCTCCAAGAGGATATGATGATTCCTGTAAATGCTTGTTCGATTACAATCATTGAGGTACAAAATGAGGCATCTATGTGAATTGTAAAATAGGTTTCCAATTTAGAGTTGTTAACCCATTATCACATAGTTCAATTAATGTCATCATAACCATATCGTCAGCACTACCAACATTGCAAAATTCATCACCACGAGTGGAGTGCCATTTATTGCTTGATATAAAATCAAGCTCTTATAGCTATACGGAGGCAAAACCTTCGTTTTTTACTGTTTTCTTTTTTAGTTGTTGATCAATACACTCTACTTTGTATGGGTCTCGAGTCAACTTTTTACTAAATATTAGATATAGACAAGAAAAATTAAGATACCAATTGTAGTGAAAAAATATTGTTTAGTGTATAAACCATATTTGTTTTGTTTTGTTGTGATGATATTAGTAAGGTTTGATAAAGATGTTGATATAATTCTAGGTTTATGTTTGGGATGGAATTTTAAGCGAGAAGACATTACATTTTAGAACAAAGTTTTGATTTAACATTATTAAAATTCAAAGCTATTGTTTAAGGAAAATATGTTATCATTGTTATTTATTTGAATGACAAGGAAAATTATCTCAGTGATGATGTTAATAATTAGTTATTAATCCCTGAGTTAAGTATAAGTGAAAAGATAAAATTCAAGAATGAGAAACAATATGGAATACGTGATCTATTATTGAAAATTAATAATTATATTTTATTGATGTTGGTGGTAGCATCAGAGATGTATTTATGCACAAGTCTATGTTTTTAGACATGTGGAAATCGTCCAAAGTCTTCTACTCTTGAATTTACTTTAATTAAAGGAATTATTAAAGTAAATTGTTTTTATTAATTAATTATGTAATTAGTTAATTGCGTTATTTAAAGAAAGTGCTAAATGTAATTAGCATGTTTCTAAATCTCAAGTGAGGTGAGAAGTAATCTCAACCGTCAATCACTTTGGATATTAGAAATAGAGAATAACTCATGATTATAAAAGCAAGGCTAGGGTGAAGGAGGAAGACACTTGATAGGTGTTCAGGGAGTTGACACAAAGTATTGGATCTTGAAGAACTGTGATTCAAGATCTTGGATAGGTGGAGAAGGAATTCCAGCTAGAGGTCAGGTTAATGAGAGGAGAGAGTAGAGGCAACATAGGTGGGCTTCAATTAGAGGAAGCCACGATAAATTGTCGCATCATATAGAGCTTGTTGTACAATCCTTCCATACATGTACGCAGGTTTTAGTGGAGGTAGTCATGTACATACATGTGTTTGCGGAAGGAAAGTCACGTACACCTTAGAAAGCATGTAGTTCTAGTTCGTACAACAAATCATACTTTACTAGGTTTGTCTGGAGTTGTATTTGTCTCAGTAGGCCATTATCCCTATTATGGGAACCATGATTTTAGCATAATAAAATCATTCTCGACATTCATTTTCCCACCAAGGTTTTTCTAGGGGTATCTACCCAAAAATATTGGTGTTTATGTGTGTTTGATTTGGTTTCTTTGTTTATGCTTCAATTGCATGTTTAGTTGATTACTTAATTGTACTTTAATTCAATAAGTGATTTATTTGGAATTAACTGTTGGGTGCTTGGTAGGAGAAATTTCAACATGGTATCAGAGCTTGATATTTGAAGGGAGGAAACCAAGTACAATGATACCATATCCATAGCAAATCCATAACCAGCAGGCATAAATTGAAGGACAAATTTTTTGGGAAATAATCGTATAGAGGTAAAACTTGTTTTTGCAGATGTATAGAGGAGTACATGGGTCACAAAAATCACATTCGCGTATATATGCAGGAGGCTTTGAGAACAATCACATATACGCAAGTCTTAGTGATCACAATCACGTACATACATGGGTTTCAGTGATCACAAATGTGTACATACGTGAGATCTAGTGGTGATAGTCTCGTACAAATCTATACAGGTCAGTACAAGGGTAGTTTTCAACAACCGGTTATTTCCAGGGTAGGTTATCAAGTCTTAGGGATGATATCAACACCATTAAGAGTTGAAGATAGATTGGATGGAGAATTTGATTTCCTCCCTTCAAAATCAAGAGTAACTTTGGCGTTTAAGGAGTATGACCTTTGAGAGTTAGTGGACAAAGTTGTTACTCCACCGATAGATCCAACAGATTTAGAAGCTCACAACAATAAGGAGATCAAAGCACAAAGGGTCATCTTGGATTTAGTTAAGGATAATCTAATTCCTCACTTATTCGAGAAGAAGATGGCCAAAGATATGTTTGATGCCTTGGAAGGGTTATTCCAGAGCACAAACATGAATAGGAAGATTGTCTTAAGGAATGAAATCAGATTGGTGTAGATGTCTAAATTTGATAATGTTTCCAGCTATCTCATGAAGATCACATAGGTGCATGATCATATTTCAGCCATAGGGGAGATAATAGAGGACACAAAGCTCATGAATTTGGCATTGAATGGTCTTCCCAAGTCATGTAAACCATTTTTCAAGGGAGTTTGTGCTCGGGAACATCTCCCATATTGGTAGAGACTTTGGGATGATTGCATCTAGGAAGAGACTTGGGAAGATTCTAAAAGAAACAAGTAGGGAGGTATTAAAGATAACTTGGCTCTTGTCAGTAAGGCAAGGAAGGGAAAAGGAAAGAGTTCTATCAAGAAGGGTAATAGTGATGGAATTTCATCACAGCTAGGAAAGAAGAAATACTTGAGTAAAATAAAGTGCTTCTCATGTCATAATAATGGACATTATGCATCTCAGTGTCTAGACAATAAGAGTAAGGGTAATGGAAATATGTAGAGCGAAGCATCAACAAAGACATAACTTGATGAGTTGCAACAAAGTTTGAGAAGGATTGCTCACTAGTTTCTTGTCTGTCCACCAACACGTCTATTACAAGTGCATGTTTGTTGGACAGTGGCGCATCTCATCATATGATAGAAGAATGGGACATATTTAGCAGTTTGACGGAGAGTGACTTAGATGTTCATGTGGAGCTTGGTGATGATGGCAGTTATGTAGTGAAGGGAGAGGGAACAATTATGTTCCATCTTGAGTCAAGAGGTTCATTGGATTCCCATGATGTACTTTACGTACCAGGTTTGAAGAAAAATTTGATTTCATTCTTAGTTATGGAGGACATGGGGTTTGACGTTACTTTTAGCAGAGGGAAAGTACTCATATATCTAGAGAAAGCTAGCCCAAAAAATGCAGTGGTCGTTGGGGTTAGAGAAGGCATTTTGTACAGGTTGTAGGGAAATTATGTTCAAGATTTGGTACACGAAAATGACACCCTATGTGAGTTGTGGAATAGAAGGTTGGGAAACCTACATTACATGGATTTTTCGATTTTGATGGGGATTGTTACAAGTCTTGCAAAGATCATAATTGAACAACAGGGAGTGTGTTGAGGGTGTGCATTTGAAAATAATTCCATGACTGCATTTCCTAGAAACGAGAGTAGGTCCAAGGGGATATTGGATCCTATCCATTTATATGTGAGTGGGTCAATGTTAGTAGAATCATTACAAGGATCATCATACTATGTGAAATTTATTGATTATTTTCCCATGAAAACCTAGAGCTTCTTTATGAATACCAAGGAAGGAATATTTAGTCACTTTTAGGAGTTTAGATCTCATGTAGAGAACCAAATAGGTAATAATATAAAGTTATTAAGGTCAGATAATGGGGGAGAGTACACCTACAATGAATTCAATGATTTCTGCAAGGAGGCAGGGATCAAGAGGGAGGTGTCAGCCTCATACAATCCTCATTAGAATGGGGTTGTAGAGAGAAAGAAGTGATCCATCATCGGTTCTTCCAGGGCTATGATACATGACCAAGAGTTGTCTATGTTTATGTGGGAAGAGGCATGTAACAAAAAAATGTACATCTAGAATAGGAGTCCTCATAGGGTATTGGGGGAAAATACTCCAAGGGAGGCATTCTCAGGAGTGAAGCCAAAGATTATTCATTTGAGGATATTTGGTTGTCTAGTTTACATCCATGTTCTTGTGGAGACGAGGATGAATATGGAGCCTTTAGGATAGAAGGGTATATTTTTGGGGTATAGTGAGACCTCAAAGGATTATAGGATCTTCATTCTAGCACATAAGAATAAAATTGTGAGTAGAGATGTTAAATTCGAGGAGAAATTTGTTCGCATATTTATAGACAGAAGATGAAGGCAACATGTTTGTCATTGATGGTGAGATAAACACGATCAACAATGCAACGAATTGATGGTGAGATCAACATGATCAATAATGCAGTGATGATGGCATGGCAAGATTAACAGTGAATATCAATAATGATCGTTGGATCACCCACTCATAATTCCTGATGACCGTAAGATTTGAATACAAATAGGAGGAATGCGCAAAAGTGGAGAACAAATCTCAGATGTTGGATCTGAGCGTGATGACCGACCATCGTTGGAACCAGAAGAAGGAGAATGATCTTTAAGTACAAAATGAAGCGGGCTTACAAAGTCCCGAAAGCAGGAGGATTGTCCATCATAAAGGAGGGCATGTGGTGAGAGATTAGAATTTCGCTGGCTTGCACAATGGAGGAGTCAATGGAGCATGGTGTGGGAACTCGCGATATGCGATATCCTGAAATGATCTAGGCCATCGGATCAAGGATTGATCTAAAACCTTGGATCGAGGATCGTGGATCATTGGATGTAGACTACACGTGGAGAGAGGTCAACCTTTCACTGACTAGAAATTCAAAGGAAGGAGGAGCTCTATCCTTTGAAATTGTGAAACGTGAAACCACGATTCAATCTGATTCGTTGATCAAGGGAGAGTGTGGACCATTGATCTAGATCCATTTCAGAGTTTCGGATACTGGGAGTTGGAGGATTCAAGGAGACTCACGACAAAAGTTGCGAATCACGCTTTGTGGATAAGCACCTGGTCACTGTCGATGGTCCCGAGAAGGGAAGGAGCCAATCCAGGGAAGCTCCATTTTGGAGATCACGACACAAAGAGTCAAGACTCTTCATCACAGGAGTCCCAGAGTTGCGAATCGCAAAGCGCTTTGTGGATAAGCACCAGGTCACCACTGATGGTCATGAGAAGGGAAGGAGCTAGTGCAGCCAAGCTCTATTTTGGTGATCACGACATGGAGAGTCGAGACCCTTCATCACAAGAATGTCGAAATGCGAAATCAATTCTTCTTAGCGTTCAGTCACATCCAATGGGTATATCAGATAAATGCAAGACCCTGTGGAATTAATCCAACGACGTTGATTAATTGGGAATATGATCGAAGGGATACTGTTGCACTTCACAGTTAATTGATTAGTTATGATTCAATTAGTAGAACTGAATCATAGTTCTTGGACGTTTGGCAATTCAATTGCTGATGCGTTTTCTTGGAGATTCAAGGTGTAACTGAATAGGTGGTATAAGATAAAATGGAAATGCAATGACAGTGGTAGGTTGGATGTTCGAACTAGAAAAATGAGTTGAACTGTAAGAAAGGTAAAATTACAGTATGCATAGTGTGAGATAAAACTCAGAGATGCTGAACAGACAGAAGCAAGAGCAGAATTGCAAAACAGTTTGAAGCAGAGAAGAACTGCAGAATAGATAGAAGCAAAGCAGAATTGCAGAACAAATAAAAGCATAGAAGAATTGCAGAATAGAGAAGAAATGGTAAGAATTGAAACACCTGTATTGTTTGTTATTCAATCATTTATTTATAATCAGGGAGGTTGGGTGGTTCTAGGGAGGATTGTAGTCCTCTGTTATTCAATTTGGTGCTTGAATACTGAAAGTTGGAGCTTTCATCTGGTTGTGCCTAGAAAAACAGGGTGGTAGGGTGGTGCTTGGGAAAACACAGAGTTTTCTGTATACAAGTTGGTTCTTGTATAAGTGGAAGTAGGTTCTTCCATCCATTTGGTGCTGGAACACTCAGGGAGTTTGTGCTCTCAACAAGTTGGAGCTTGTAAAACAGAGGTAGTATCTTCACTTTGAGTTGGTGCTCAAACATAGATGATGTATAGAACTTAAAATACTGCCTATAATTCGAAGAAGAAGAGGTTTTCTCCCTTTATGGGTTTCCTCATGAAAATATGTCTCTGTGTATATCTTAAGTGTGATTGATGTTCATTACTCATGTTGTTCATATGTTGTATAATATTGATGGTCACTTGGAAGAGACTAAAAGTTGTTTGAATAGTCATAGATTGTTTAAGCACAATAACAACTGATTCACCCCCCCCCTCCCCCCTCAGTTGTCTTAGTATTTTCAACAATTGGTATCAGAGAGGGTTCCTTTATTTAAAGGTAGATCTATAAGATTAAACATGACAAGTCATGAAGGGACTTCATCCAATAAGCCTCCTCTCTTTGATGGAACAAATTTTTCTTCCTGGAAGATTAGAATGAGAACATACTTAATGGCCTTAGGTGTTGATGTTTGGGATGTAGTAGATACTGGATACATAAAGCCTGTTGTGCTATCTTCCAAGGATGATAAGTTAGAATTTAGATTTAATGCTAAGGGAATGAATTCTATCTTGAATGGACTTGCAAAAGCTGAGTTTGTAAAGGTGATGCATCTTCAAACTGCCAAAGAAATGTGGGATAAACTTATTAACAGTTATGAAGGAAATGAGAAAGTAAAAGATGCCAAACTTCAAACATAAAGATTGAAATTTGAACAACTAAAGATGAATGAAGATGAAATAGTCAAAAAGTATTTTTTAAGAGTTTAAGAGCTTGTGAATTCCATGAAGGGTCTTGGTGAGAAAAGTCAAGAAAAGATTAAACATGACAAGTCATGAAGGGACTTCATCCAATAAGCCTCCTCTCTTGATGGAACAAATTCTTCCTCGAAGATTAGAATGAGAACATACTAATGGCCTTAGGTGCTGATGTTTGGGATGTAGTAGAGACCTGATACATAAAGCCTCAAGGTGTTAGCTTCCAAGGTTGATAAGTTAGAGTTTAGATTTACTGCTAAGGGAATGAATTCTATCTTGAATGGACTCTGTAAAAGCCGAAGTTTGTACTGGTGATGCATCTTCAAACCTGCCAAAGAAATGTGGGATAAACTTATTAACGCTATGAAGGAAATGAGAGTAAAGATGCCAAACTTCAAACATAAAGATTAAAATTTGAACAACTAAAGATGAATGAAGATGAAATAGTCAAAAAGTATTTTTTAAGAGTTTAAGAGCTTGTGAATTCCATGAAGGGTCTTCGTGAGAAAAGTCAAGGAACTTTTTCTTCAAGATTTCCAAGATCTTTGTTTCATAAATTTAATCCAAAAGTCTCTCAGCCAGAAGAACTAAATGATCTTTAAAATCTCCTCATTCATTGATCAACTCCTAGGAACTCTAACCGAGATATGAAATGGGAATTAGCAAAGATAAATCCATTACTAGAGAAGCATCTTTGGGGTTAGAAGACAAGAATATTGATTCAAAATTAGATGATATTTAGCCAAATTTGTGAGAAGGTTAAAGAAAGGATTAGGGAAAATATCAAGGCAAGATCCCTTTCAAATGTTTTAACCGGTAATATAGGTCATTTTGCATCTAAGTGTCCTCAACAGAAAAAAGATCAAACTGCATGATGAAAAGAAATACAAATTTAAGAAATATAGTAAAGTAAAGTTTGTGTGCAACAATGACAACTCTCCTAAGACATAGATAGTGATTCATCTTGTGAAGACAAAGTGAATGATTTTATGCTTATGGATATGGGAGATCTTGGTGATGAACATTCAAGAGGTGAAATGGATGTGATGAAGAAGCTGTGGTAGATATGGAAGGTGAATTAATTAGTGCTTTGGAAGAAATCGATACCTGTGATGTAAGAAGAGAAACAAAAAACAATTGTTGATGCAATTTAAAATGAAACTGAGTAAAAATCCCATGAAGACTTTGTTTTACTAAAAGTGGAGTTAGAAGAGGCAAAAGAAAATAGAATACATTCAAACAACAATTATCAAAGAAGAAAGCGAGGTGTGAATCCTAGAAGAAGAGATAGTAAAACCAAAATAAATGGAGGAGTTTAAGGCATTGTATCACCAAAATCAGCCAAGTATTAAAGCCTTCAAAAGAATTAACTTCCATTCTAAATCAGCAAAGGAATCCAAATTTGAAAGTTGTCTTGGGCTATGAAGAAGGATCAGGTAGTGATCATCCAAGTAATACATAACCCATCAAGTTTGTCAAATCTACAATCATTGACAACAACCACTGCAGAAACAAAGAAAGAAAAACAACCACCAAGAAGGAATGAAACAAAAAGTACCAGAACTGAATCTGTAGATCAGAGAAACTATCAGCATGGAAGGAATCGACCCACTCAAAGAAGACAATCTTTTTCCAGGTACAAAGGATTTTTCTATGGATATTGTTTTTTCTGTTTTAACTTTGGTCACAAATCTATAACTTGTTCTTTAAGATTTAGATATGAGAAGTCACGTTATTCAAGGAATAATTAGCTGCCACCACAAATATTGAGACAACCAAACAACATACAATCACAGACTATAAATCATGTGATGACTGGGAGAAGGACGCAGGTGAAACATAACAATAGTTACGAGCATAACAATCGTTATGATTTGTTATTCAATGAACCAAAATGTTACAACTTCCATAATTATGGACATAAAGCCGGAGATCGTTGCTTAAGGAACTATAAGCCAGATTTGAATCTTGTTGCTGAAAATTTCAAGGTTTGGAAGAAGAAAGAAGATGACCAGTGTGGATTAGTGTTATCAACCCAAAGACAAAATAATCCCTGGTATATTGACAGTGGATGTTCCAAACATATGACTGGAAACAAAAGTGAGTTTATAACTCTAAGTGAAAACAAATTAGGAAATGTAACTTTTGGAAACGATGCACTCGGAAAAATAAAAGGTAAAGGAATGGTAAGTCTGAGAAATGGCAAAGGAAAAGCTCAAGATATGTTATTTTTAGATGGTCTGAAACATAATCTGCTTAGTGTCAGCCAAGTCTGTGACTGAGGATGTGAAGTTGTTTTTACTTCTAAAGATTGTAAAATAAAGTCTGTGAATTCAGGACAGTTGGTTGCAAAAGGGATAAGAACAAAAAACAATGTCTATGTGTTAAAACAAGAAAAAGAAGAATGTCGCTTAAGCAAGTATGATGAAATTTCGATATGGCATAGGATACTTGGTCACTTAAATTTTGATCATATAATCAAGCTTAGAAACAGTGGGGAAGTAAAGGATCTTCCAAAGATATCTAATCCATATGAATCTGTTTGTAAACCTTGCTAGATAGGAAAGCTTACTCATACAAAGTTCAAATAAAAAAACTTTCCTTCAACAGAAAAACCTCTCCAGTTATTACATATGGATTTATGTGGACCATCAAGAAAAGAAGGTACAGGAAAATAAAACTGTTTTATGTTGATTATTGATGATTATTCCAGACTAACATGGGTTGCCTTTTTGAAGGAAAAATATGAAGCATTTGAAAAATTCAAAGTGTTTAAGGCTTTGAATGAAAATCAAACAGGAAAAATATTGAAGGAAGTAAGGTCTTATAGAGGAGGAGAGTTTAGTTCATGGAACTTCAAAGAGTTATGTGATAAACATGGAATCAAACGAGAATACACTATTCCAAGGACTCCACATCAAAATGGAGTAGTTGAGAGGCAGAATAGACCAGTTCAACAGATGGCAAGATCAATGATGAATGAAAGGAATATTGCTCAGACATATTGGGCGGAAGCAATTCATACAACTGTTCATATCCTTAACAAAACTCATCTCAAGCTCCACAATGACAAGACTCCTTATGAACTATGGTTTGGAAGACCTGCTTCAATCAATCATTTTAAAGTCTTTGGGAGTAAATGTTATATCAATAATAATGATGAAAATATTGGCAAATATGATGATAGGGATGATGAAGGTATCTTCTTAGTTTATGCTACAAACTATAAAGGATACAAATGCTACAATAAGAGGCTGCATAAATTGGTTTATTGTATCAACATAAAGTTGATGAAGAAGTCCCAGTTAGAAATGTAAGCAGTGTTGAACCAAGCACAAAAGATATAGTTGAAGATGAAGATGAACATGTTCAAGGATCAGAAAGGGAAGAATCTGAATTAGATGAAGATACGAATACTCAGGATGACACAAATCAACAGAAAGAAACAAAATCACCTCTCAGAATTGTTAGAAAGAATCATCTTGAAAATTAGATAATTGGAGATATAAAAAAGGGAGTTCAGACTAAGAAGGAAATTAGTTAAATACACATAACAATCTCAAATTTCTCTTCTATATATGGTTGAACCTAAATTTTTTGATGAAGCCAACAACCATGATGATTGGATTAGAGCTATGAATGAAGAGCTTGATCAGATTGAAAAGAACAATACTTGGGAGCTTGTTCCTAGACCTGAAGATAAGAATGTAATAGGTTCCAAATGGGTATTCAAGAATAAAATGAATGAAAAAGGACAAGTTGTTAGAAATAAAGCCAGATTGGTCTGTAAAGGGTATACACAAGTTGAAGTTCAGGATTTTGACGAAACTTTTGCACCAGTGGAAAGATTGGAAGCCATCAAAATGTTTCTTGCATATTCATGTCATAAGAACTTTAAAGTTTATCAGATGGATGTTAAGTCAACATTTCTTAATGGAGATCTATAGGAAGAAGTATATATGGAGCAACCTGAAGGATTCTCATTGAAAGATAATCCTGATTATGTTTGCAAGCTGAAGAAGGATTTATATGGACTGAAACAAGCACCACGAGCTTGGTATTATAGACTAGACAAATTTTTACAAGACAAAGGGTTCAAGAAAGGTAATGTTGAAAACAATCTCTACATCAAGTCTGAGGGTGGTGATTTGGTAGTTGTTTTGGTTTATCTAGATGACATTATTTTTGGTTGTACTAATGATTCCTTTGTTCAGTGGTTTGCTAACTCTATGAAAACAGAGTTTGAGATGTCCATGATAGGTGAACTGTCATACTTTCTTTGTTTACAAGTACATCAAAGCTCTACAAGAATATTTATCACTCAAGAAAAATATCTGAAAGAGATGTTGAAGAAGTTCCAGATGGAATATTCTTCTCCTATTAGTACACCTATGGTGGTCGGTTGTAAACTCATTAAAGATGATATTTCACCTGATGTTGATAAAAGGTGATATCGATCAATGATAGGCAATCTTATGTACATCACAACATCTCGTCCTGATATAATGCAAGCTGTTGGAATGGTAGGTTGTTATCAGTTTTCTCCGAAACAGAGTCATTTAGTAGCTATAAATAAGATATTTAAATATTTGAAGGGCACAATGACTTATGGTTTGTGGTATCCTAGAAATCACAATATTCAGTTAACTTCTTATTCAGATGTTGATTGGGCATATTGTGTGGATGAGAGAAAGAGAACCAGTGGAGGTGAATTCTTCCTGGGTGACTCGTTGGTAGCATGGATTAGTAAGAAGTATGAATCTATTTTCTTATCAACTACAGAGCTAGAGTACATTGTTGATGCTACTTGCTGCACTCAGATTTTATGGATGATCCAAACTCTTATAGACTTGAAAGTAAATTATACTGATCTGATTCCAATTCACTGTGATAACACCAGTTCCATTAGTGTCTCCAAGAATCTTGTTCTTCATTCAAAGACTAAGCATATTCCAATCAAATATCATTTTCTCAGAGAGCAGGTTACAAACATAGTTGTTCAACTGAATTATATTCCTTCCACATAACAGATAGATGATATCTTTACTAAACCATTAACAGTAACACCTTTTGGATATCTTCGTCAGAAGTTGGGGGTTATATCTTCTTTTGTATAATTTGTTCACCTTGTCAGGGGGAGTATGTGATTGTCACATATCTAATACCTTCGAGATGTATTGAAATAGTTCAGGGGAAGCATGTTTCTTCTTTGACATTGATGTCAAAGTGGGAGAAAAAGTGTGGTAAGCAGTGTGGTAAGGATGCTAGAGTGGTATGTTTGGTTGCATGTTCAACAAACATAGTAGTAGTCCAGGCAGAGAGTGCAGAGTGCAATTCTTCAAGTTCTTCAAGGTCAAGGTTGCCATCAATTCCAAAGGGGGATATTGTTGGCATATTTACAGATCAACACGATCAACAACGCAACAAATTGATGGAGAGATCAACACGATCAACAATGCAATGATGATGGCATGGAAAGATTAACAGTGAAGATCAACAATGATCGTTGGATCACCCACTCAAAATTCTCGATGACCATCATATCTTAATACAGATAGGAGGAATGCGTAAAAGAGGAGAAAAAATATCAGACGTTGGATCTGAGCGCGAGGACCGACCGTCGTTGGATCCAGAAGAAGGAGCACTATATTTAAGTACAAAATGAAGCGGGCTTACAAAGTCTCGAAAGCAGGAGGACCATCCATCGTCGAGGAGGAAACGTGGCGAGCGATTAGAATTTCGCTGACTTGCACATTGGAGGAGTCAACAGAGCATGGTGTGGGAACTCATGATATGCGATATCTCAAAATGATCTGGGCCGTCGGATCAAGGATTGATATGAACCCTTGGATCGAGGGTCATGGACCGTTGGATGCAGACTACACGTGGCGAGAGGTTAGCCTTTCGCTGAATGGAAATTCAAAGGAAGGAGGAGATTTATCCTTTGAAATCATGAAATGAGAAACCATGATTCAATTTGAGTCGTTGATCAAGGGGAAGTGTGGACCGTTGATCTGGCTCCATTTTATAGTTTCAGATACTAGGAGTTGGAGGAGTCAAGGAGACTCACGACAAAAGTTGTGAATCGCAAAGCATGCTTTGTGGATAAGTGCCTGGTCACCGTCGATGGTCACGAGAAGGGAAGGATCCATTCCAATGAAGCTCCATTTCGGCGATCGCGACATAAAGAGTCGAGACTCTTCATCACAGGAGTCGTGAAGTTGTGAATTGTGAATCCCTTTGTGGATAAGTGCTAGGTCATCACCGATGGTCACGAGAAGGGAAGGAGCTAGTGTAGCCAAGCTCTATTTCGACGATTGCGACATGGAGAGTCGAGACCCTTCATCACAAAAATGCTAAAATGCAAAATCGTGAAATCAATTTTGCTTAGTGTTTGGTCACAACCAATGGGAATATGAGATAAACACGAGACCCTGCGGAATTAATCCAACGATGTTGATTAATTGGGAATATGATCGAAGGGATATTGTTGCACTTCACAATTAATTGATCAATTATGATTCAGTTAGAAGAACTGAATCATAGTTCTTGGATGTTTGGCGATTCAGTTGCTGATGCGTTTTCTTGGATATTCAAGGTGTAACTAATTAGGTGGTATAGGATAAAATGGAAACTCAATGACGGTGGTAGGTTGGCTGTTCGAACTGGAAAAATGAGTTGAACTGTAAGAAAGGTAAAATTACAATATGCATAGTGTGAGATAANATTGGGAATATGATCGAAGGGATATTGTTGCACTTCACAATTAATTGATCAATTATGATTCAGTTAGAAGAACTGAATCATAGTTCTTGGATGTTTGGCGATTCAGTTGCTGATGCGTTTTCTTGGATATTCAAGGTGTAACTGATTAGGTGGTATAGGATAAAATGGAAACTCAATGACGGTGGTAGGTTGGCTGTTCGAACTGGAAAAATGAGTTGAACTGTAAGAAAGGTAAAATTACAATATGCATAGTGTGAGATAAAACTCAGAGATGTTGAACAGACAGAAGCAAGAGCATAATTGCAGAACAGTTTGAAGTAGAGAAGAACTGCAGAACAAATATACGCAGAGAAGAATTGCAGAATAGATAAAAGCAGAGAAGAATTGTAGAACAGAGAAGAAGTGGTAAGAATTGAAACACCTGTATTGTTGGTTATTCAATCATTTATTTATAATCAAGGAGGTTGGGTGGTGCTAGGGAGGACTGTAGTCCTCTGTTATTCAAGTTGGTGCTTGAATACTGAAAGTTGGAGCTTTCATCTGGTTGTGGCTAGCAAAACAGGGTGGTAGGGTGGTGCTTGGGAAAACACAGAGTTTTTTGTATACAAGTTGGTTCTTGTATAAGTGGAAGTAGGTGCGTCCATCCAGTTGGTGCTGGAACACTTAAGGAGTTGGTGCTTCCTTCTAGTGGGTGCTAGAGAAACCAAAGAGTTGGTGCTCGCAACAAGTTGGAGCTTATAAAATAGAGGTAGTAGCCTCACTTTGAGTTGGTGCTCAAACATATATGATGTACATAACTTAAAATATTGCCTATCATTCAAAGAAGACGAGGTTTTCTCCCCTTATGGGTTTCCTCGTGAAAATATATCTCTGTGTATATCTTATGTGTGACTGATGTTAATTACTCATGTTGTTAATATGCTTTATAATATTGATGGTCACTTGGAAGAGACTAAAAATTGTTTGAATAGTCATAAATTGTTTAAGCACAATAACAACTGATTCAACCCCCCTCTCAGTTGTCTTAGTATTTTCAACAAACTTCACATCTAGGAGATCTCAAGAGTCATCAATAGTGATAGTGGACAAGGCGCAATAGGATCCTAAGGATGAGCGACAATCAACAATTATGACTTTAGGTGGGGAGGAGGAGTTATCCCCTTCATGCTAGGAGACCTTGGTGGCTATTACACACATTGAGGGATTCTACTAAGGATCCTAGGAGTGTGGTCAGAGAGAGAATTCCTTCGAAGAAGTTTTTGAACTATATGGCACTTATGAGTAACATCATTGATGTTGAGCCTTCCAGTTTTGAGTATGCATAAGATCAACATGTATGGCAATATGCCATGGTAGAGGAGTACACCTCTATTATGAGGAGTGATGTTTGGGACATAGTGGCAATACCAGAGGGGAATTCAGTTGTTATTTTTAGATGGCTCTACAAGATCAAGCATGTTGCAAGTGGTAGCATAGATAGGTTCAAAGTGAGGTTTGTGGTGAGAGTGTTCTCCCAAAAAGAGGAAGTGGAATACGAGGAGACATTTTTTCCAGTCACCAGATATGCTTCTATTTGAGTTTTTATTTCTATTTCTTCGATTATGAGGTGGAGGATACATCAAATGGATGTGAAAACATCTTTCCTCAATGTGATCATTGAGAAATAATTATTGATAGAGAAACCTCAAGGATTTGAGGTACATGGGATGGATTCTCATACGTGTAGGATTAATAAATCCTTGTACGGACTCAAATAGGCACCCATGGCGTGGTATTCCAGGATCAATGGATACTTGTAGAGTATGGGATTTACCAAGAGTGAGGCAGATACTAAATTTTACTTCATACTTGTTGGGTCGGATCCACTCATATTGGTTCTGTACGTTGATGATTTATTTCTCATAGGTTTATAGGATCTTATTTAAGGGTGCAAGGTAGATTTAGTGAGTGAGTTCAAGATGAAGGACATTGGATTGATGCATTACTTATTGGGGTTAGAGGTATGGAAAGTATCAAGAGAGATATTCCTTGGACAGGGGAAGTATCTAGTAGAGATATTGAGGAGATTAGGGATGGAGGATTGTAAACCAATGGCTACACCTATGATTACCAATCTGCAGAAGGTGATCACTTTATATTCAACGTTGGTGGATCCCAGGATATACATGCAACTGATAGGGTCCTTGATGTATTTGGTCAACACCAGGACATATTTGTTCTATTGTGAACACCTTGAGTCAGTTCATGGTGGATTCGAGGTAGGGGCATTGGGTAGCAACAAAACATGTGCCTAGGTTCTTGAGAGGTATAGTGGAGTATGGATTGAGGTATATTGAAGGAGATGGAGTGCAGTTGTAGGGATATATAGACTCAAATTGGGAAGGTAGTGTAGTAGAAAGAAAGAGAAACTCAGGGTGTTTTTTTAGCTTGGGATCACCAATGATTACTTGGTTTAACAAGAAGGAGACTTATGCAACACTTAGTTTAGTAGAGGAAGAGTATATGGCAATGAGTATGGCTAGTTGTGAATCCATTTGGATTCACAAATTTCTTACAGGTTTATTTGCTCATGAGTTGGATCCTACGGTGATACACTGTGATAATTAGAGTTGTATAAAACTCTTGGAGAATCCATTATTCCATGATAGGTCCAAGCATATTGATATCATATACAACTTCATTCAAGATAGGATCTAGAGGGGAGCATTGAATCTTCAATATATTTTCATAGATGAGTAGGTTGGAGCCATTCTTCCCAAAAACTTGGAGAAAGGGAAGTTTGTGTGCTTTAGAGATAGACTTGGAGTGGTGCATAATACCTTTCTTTCTAATAGGGAGTCTTGATGATAGTGGTAGAATTGGAAATCTTCCAAAGCCTTCTACTCTTGAATTTACTTTAATTAAAGCAATTATTAAAGTAAAATACTTTTATTAATTAATTGTGTAATTATTTAATTGAGTTATTTAAGGAAAGTGCTACAAGTAATTAGCATGTTTCTAAATATCAAGTGAGGTGAGAAGTAATATCAACCATCAATCACTTTGGAGATTAGAAATAGATTATAACTCACGATTCTAAAAGAAATACTAGGGTGAAGGGGGAAGACACTTGACAGGTGTTGAGGGAGTCAATACAGAGTGTTGGATCATGCAGGACCATGATTCAAGATCTTGGATAGGTGGAGAAGGACTTCCATATAGAGATCAGATCAAGGAGAAGAGAGAACAAAGGTAGTGTAGGTGGGTCTCAGTCAGAGGAATCCAGAAGGAAGTGTTACATTGTACAAATATTGTCGTATAGTCCTTTCATACATGTACATGGGTCTTAGTGGAGACAGTTGCGCAAATACATGGTTTTTCATAAGGAAAGTCGTGTACACCTAGAAAAAAGTGTATTTATGGTTCATACAATAGATAAAACTTTGTTAGGTTTGTCTGCAGTTGTATTTCTCTCAGTGGGCCATTATCCTTGCTACAAGAGCCCTGATTTTAGCATAATAAAATCATTCTTAGTATTTTTTTTCTCTGGATTTTTTTCTAGGGGTATCTACTAAAAAATATTAGTGTTTATGTGTGATTGATTTTGTTTCCTTTTTTATTCTTATTTTCCGTGTTTAGTTCATTAATCATCCATTCTTTAATTCAATAAGTGATTTATTTGGAATTAACTGTTGGGTGCTGGGTAGGAGAAATTTCAACATATTTTCATATCCAAATTCAATGTTATGTCTGTGATTAATAAATACTTTGATATAATTATAGGTTCTCCTTGGATAAAAACACTAGATACCTTCATCTTAAACATGAATAAACAATTTTTGACATTCTCTTATAAGAAGAAGAAGATAAAATTGTAGGACATTACAATGAATTCATGATTAATAGTGCCCTCATCAGAAGTCCTAAAGGATGCATTAAAGGAAATAATTTAATATATTCAGAAGTCAATACAAAATTTGCAATATTGTCATAAATAATTTGACAAGGTTATCATTGATAAAGAAGAATACATTTCTTTCCTTCATAATCCTATTCAAAACTTGATCACACAAATTAATAAGTTAAAAATTGAAAATAAGTCGCAATAAGAAACAATGGAGAAACTTGTTCGAAAACACATGTATTCCAACAGAGGATGAAAACCTTCAGTAACCACTCACATAACCATATCAAATATCAACACACTGATGTTTTGATGTGGTAAAACCCTTGCAGGGAAACATCCACGACCCCAGCCAACGTGGCCACTTGGAGCAGTTTATTAATGAAAAATAAAAAGATTACATAGAGATTTTACAAGAGAGTTTATCACAATCTATCATCAAAAAATGACCCTCCATGCTCTTTAAATAGAGATCATGGACCAATCGGGTGTTAATACACATATCAATGGCTATTAACATCAAGGAGAGTATGAACTGTTGGATCACTCTATGTCGGGAACATATCGTGATCGTCGGATTTCCAAACTACAAATGCATATTAATGCATACTAAAGAAACACACTAAGAAACACGCTTTTACCTAATGCCACATTAGACCAAGTAGATCTTAACTAACTCCTAAGTGTCTAAATATCCTAACATCCCCCCTTAAGAACAACTTGCGATAGGATTGAAGGATTTACAATGGTGACACAATAGGAGAAGGAAGGAGGCATTAGAGCCTATCCCCACTTAATGACAACTTCTCGAACTGCTAACAGAGATTGAAGTTTTGAAAAATTCGCTTCTGTAAGAGACTTCGTGAAAATGTCTGCAACTTGATATTTTGTAGGGAAAAAGAGCACTTTAATAACTTGATCACGAATGAGCCTTTTGATGAAGTGCATGTGTAGCTCGATGTGTTTGCTACGATGATGTTTAATTGGGTCTTTGACGAGCTTGATGGAACTCTGATTGTCGCACCAAAGGATGGTCGGATGTTGCTGCTAGAATCCAAACTCTGAAAGGATATGTCGAATCGACAAGGCTTCTGGACTTGCATTTACTGTTGCTCGATACTTTGCTTCTTCTGTAGAAAGTGCAATAGCTTGTTGTTTCTTACAGGCCCAAGTGACAAGTCCTGAACCAATGATGAAAAAATAACTTGCAGTAGACTTCCGATCATCAGGGTCGTCAACCCAATCCGAGTCAGTGAAACCAACCAATAAAGGAGTTCCCCCTGAACTGTAATGTATCCTGAACTGAAATGTACCACAAACATAGTGAAGTATCCTTTTAGCTGCTTTTCAATGGCTTTCATGGAGTGTTTGCATATACCAGGCAATAAGACCAACAACAAAGGAAAGGTTAAGACGAGTATGAGTCAAGTATAAGAGGCTACCAAATAATTGATGGTACAGGGTGGCATCAACTTCAAGATAAGTACAGGTGGTAGTAAGATTGAATCCATACTGGAAGGGAGAAGGGGATGGTTTACAATCGTCCATGTGAAAGTGACGAAGAAGGTCACAAACATACTTAGACTGGGAAAGAAAAATTCCTTTATTGGTTTGTAAAAATTGGAGGCCAAGGAAATAGTGCAAAAATCCTAAGTCTATCATTTTGAATTTATTCTTAAGGATGATTTTCACATGGTTTAAACGTTTTGAGTCACTACTAGTAAGGATAAGGTCATCAACATAAAGGAAACAGATTATGAGATGGCTTCCTACTTTCTTGGTATAGACATTACGATCAAAATGACATCTAGAGAATCCAGTGGCAATAAGAAAGTTATCCATTTTTGCATACCAAGCTCGGGGAGCCTGCTTGAGACCATAAATATATTTCTTAAGGTGAAAAACAAGGCTAGATTCATTTTGGATCACCGACAAGATCACCAGAAGGCTAGATTCATTTTGGGATCACCGACAAGATCACCGACTTCTTCTCGCGGTTAAACATACCCATTTAGGAAGTGGTGGAGTTGGTGCTAGTTCAAGTTCAAAGGAATCATCCGGAGGAAGGTGAGAAGGCGGAGCTAGATTTTCAACTCACCCGCTAATATCCAAGAAGAAACCGTAATAGAATAAGGCACAAACGCCGAAGATGACTTGTAGGCCGAAGAAGTCACAACCATTTAATTAGGCTCTAGCCAAAGAAGGCATAAATGCCAAATTAGATCACATGCCAAAGAAGGCATAAACACCGAACAGGTGTCAATAGATTTCATCACCCAACATCTCTTCTAATAATAATTTCATTACAATGTGTTTGAAGAAGTCTATAACCTTTGACATCTTCAGAATAACCAACAAATATACACTTCTCACTTTTAGGCTGTAATGCTTTCCTTTTCTCATCAGGAATGTGAGCCCATGCTATACTACAAATACACGGAAGTGACTTACATCTGGTTTAATTTTAGTCAAGCTTCTTCCGGTGTTATATTTTTAAGAGCCTTTGTGGGAGTGCGATTTACTATGTAATTTGCATAGTTGATGGCTTCCGCCCAATAATTTAGACTTAATCCGTTGGATTGGATCATACAATTAGCCATTTCTTTTAATGTGCGGTTATTTCTCTCAACACCACCATTTTGTTTTGGTGTATATGGAACAATGTGTTGCATTTAGATTCCCTGTGTAGTGCAATATCTTGTAAAATTATTATTCACATATTCGCCTCAATTGTTTGTTCTTGACCTTTGAATTTGATGTCCATATTGTTTTTCTACAAGGGCCTTGTAGGCCAAAAACTTGTCAAAAACTTCATTCTTAAGTTTTAAGAAGTAAACCCAAGTACGTCTGGAAAATTCATCAATGAAAGTTAGGAAATACTTGCACCCAGAAAAAGAAGGAGAAGAAAGTGGACCACACAAATCACTGTGAACAAGCTGCAAAGGACCCAAGGTGTGCCAAGAGGCACATTTGTCAAAACTGTCTCGATGATGTTTGTCGAGAAGACAACCAGAACAAACACCATCTCTGCATGAAACAAGAGGAAGACCAGTCAGCATATGTTGATTACATAGTTTTTGAAATGAGCGATAGTTTAGATGACCAAACTGCTCATGCCAAAGTTTGATCAAGTCATCACTATGAGAAACAAAAACTGATGAAAAAGATGATGACCCAAAGTTGTCAAACTTGTACAACCTGGTTATATCATCAACAATTCCAGTTGCAAGAACATGCTTAGGATATTTTAGATCCTTGATTACAACTTGGTGAGGTGAAAACTCTATGGTTTTACCTTCACTTGAATGAGTGATTTGATATACTGATAGAAGGCTACAAGAAAGACTTTAAACACATAATACATCATTGAAATGACCATTTTCTACTTGAACTGTTCCAGATCCTTCAACACTAAGAGATCTATCATCACCAACAAATATTTTCTTGGTGTTACATTCATTTAAAATATGTCTTTATCCTTAGCCATATGACAAGATGCTCCAGAATCAATAAGCCACTCATCAAAAGTAGAAGTAGAAGTTGTATTGAAGGAGAAACCATAAGCTGAAAGTGCATGTCCATGAGAAGAAGAAGAAGAAGTAGTAGAATTAATATTGTTGTTGTGCTTCTTCATCACTGCTTCTAAAGATTCCATCTTCTTGAAACATTTGGACTCATCATGACCATCTTTATCACAAAAGTTGCAATGTATGTCAGTCTTATTATTTTTATATTTTGCTCATTTGTCTCCATTAGGAGCAGAAGCTGTCTGAGTGGGTTTGGGACCCTTCTATTGCTTGTTGTGGCAAGGATGTTGCTTCTTGGGATTCTTGGGTTTATCTTTCTGATGTACAACTAAGTCTTTGTTGAAGGTACCTACAATGTTGATCACTCCAAGTTGTACTAGATTATCTTGCTCTCTAATCAAAGCATCAAAAAAGTTCTCAAGACTGGTTTTTTGATAAGTTGTCCCTAGAGCCTCTTGCATGGCATAAAAGGTAGATACAAACACATAATATGCACTACCTAGCTTAGAAAGAATAAGATAGATGCAACAATGACCTTCTATCTTTATCTTACATTCTTCACATAGAGTTCTGAGTGTTTTAAACTTAGATAGATAGTCTTCAATGCAAGAAAAATCACTTGGACTTAAAGTTAGTACTTGATTTTCTAACTGTTGTGCTTGAATAATATTGTGTTTACCAAACACAGATTCAATCTTTTCTCAAGCTTCTTTGGGTTTATCAATTGATTGAAGGCAAAACCTTAAATCAAGAGATATGGACATTCTGATTAATCCATGTGATTTTTCATTCCTATTATCCCATTTTGCTTTCTTATCAGCATCAGTTGGTGTTGTTTCCTTTCCCAAGGTAATCTAGTACAAGCCTTTACTTCTTAATAAATCCTCCATATGAGATTTCCAATGGAAGTAGTTGGTGCTGGTAAGTAAGAGATTACTTGTAGAATCCATATTAAATATGCAGATAATATGGATTTAAAAACTGAAACTGATGATCGGAATGGAAATGTCTCGAAAAGTTATGCGGTTTTAAAAAAACAACACTAAAAACGGACTTCGGATGTGAGAGTTATGCCCTTTTTAAAAAAGGCATAAATGGTAACCAAAGGACCACGTGGTGGTGTAAGGTGCTTTATGAAGTGACCCAATTTTATAAATAGAAGTGAGGATCACTTTTACAATGAAGTTACTTCATGCAAAATAAATAACTCTAAAATGAAATATTAAAGCTACTTATAGTGATTCACTTTTATACTTGAAGTGAAATACACTTTACAATTTTCCCATGAACTTTTAAAAAAAAAGTAACAAAAGAGAGACTTGAACTCAAGACCTCTTACTTAATAAGGAAAATTTTAACCAAATGGTCTGGCAAAACATATTGTATTGTTTCGCAATAGGATTGAGGGTGTTGTTGTTGTTGTTGTGGAAGACGACCTTGGAGAGCATGCTAAAAAAAACTCTTTTCACACAAGATTTTTTTTTTGCTTCTCGATGACAACAAGGGTTAGATCTCGATTAGCTTACCCGGAAGATGCACCTTTTCCTATCTGTTTATAATTTTCCGAGATCGCACAAGGCACGGGGAAAAGAGAATACGTAGATCTAAAAGAGTAGAAACCTGGAAATAAATAATATAAAACCAAAATAATACTTTTCAAAAATTTAAAAAGTGCGTATTCAAGCTTTATACCTCTGGATCTGACTGTAATGGTCGTATCTTGGGAAAACATAAACCTTTTCGAGTGAAACAAAAAGTGTTCCAGAGTGAAAAGAGTGCTCTGGAAGCAATCGAACAGTCTATCGGCCCATAAATGTACGAAAATGACATAAAATGGATATGAGGAAACTCGGCTTCACGATCTCAATCAGGAAATCCCTACTTCACGATCTCAATCAATTCCACAATGAGCTGTCTTCAAACTAACTCTCTCTCGATACCATGTTTGATGCAACGACATATGTATTCCAATAGAGGATGAAGGCCTTCAGTAACCACTACATAACCAGATCAAATATCAAAACATTCCATGTTTGACCATGGTAAATTTCTACTTGGGAAAACATCCACTCACCCCAACCAACGAACTACTGGAGCATTTTATTACCGTAAAAGAAAAATATTACGTAGAGATTTTGACAAGAGATAAGCAAAGGCAGCCACCGATCATCTGGAAAATGGACTTCCATTCTCTTTAAATAGATAACATGGAACAATTAGGTGTTAAGCCACTGCATCAATGGTCGTTAAGATCTAGAGAATATGAACCGTTGAATCACTCTATATGTCTCGAACATATCGCGGACCACAAATTTCCTAACTACAAAATGCATACTAATGCATACCAAAGAAACACACTTTTACCTAACGACATTAGACCAAGTAGATCTTAACTAACTCCTAAGTGTCTAAATATCCTAACAAAACTTAGGAACAAAGAATCAGTAATCAATAAAGAAACAATGATTAACCTTATTTAAATAAAAAGTCATCACAAGTTCAACCTTGAGAAATAAACCGATATATATCCAAATGAACCTTTATCAACCAATAAATCACCGTAAGTCAAAGACAAATATTCCAAAAAAAACATGAGACACAAGGATGTCTTATCATCATACTAATTATAAAATTCATCATATTATTTAATGAACTAACCAAATATGAAATCAAAATTATAAGCTAAGTGAAGATCATATTATATTGAAGAGAAGTTCAAGTGTGAAATATTATTATTTACCAAATCACATAAATCGTCACCACATAAATCGTCACCACATAGTTTTGTAGAAAATTGGATTAAGGTAGTTTGACCCCTTCACAATAGACAATTCTGCTCAACACTTTCTAAATAATAATAATAAAAGAGGTGACACATCTTAACTAAGGGACATGACCTATCAACCATTGTGACTAGTCAAGGTCATAAGTACATCATCACATGAAATTTATCATCATTATATTATCTATCCTATTCATTATTAAATGTATATCATTAATCCTATATGGATTTAAATCTATTGTCCTTGTTATGTTGGATGCAGCCTCATTAAATGAACTATTGTTCATTTCAAATTCTTGGGTTTTTTTGGAACTCCTTTCAATGACACAATGTTTGAACCACTATTTTCTTGAGTGTGATATAATAGAGGTCAAGGGACATTTGAGAGGGACCAAGTGATGTATTTTTGAAGCCTAGAAAGAAGTGGTGAAAGTAACCTTACAATGGAGTAAACAACATGAAATATGGGAAGAAATTATTCTTATAGAGTCAAGGGAGTGTAACCAAGAAATGATTAATCTCAAGAGGCAAATAAAATAATTGAGGGAGATGGAACATTGTTTTAGGGGCTTAGTGTGTTCTCAAGATGACAATTTTCAAGATTAGGAGAAGTAGTTTGATTTGATTAATGCTAGGGTGAGTGATGTGGCATGTCTTCTCTATTTAGTGGCTAGTACTACCTATGGTAATTCTATTCCAACTGGTGGTTTGTATAGAAGGGTTTCTCAATTTGAAGTTCATGGTGTCAAGGTGGAAAATAATGGTAATCTAGAGGCAATGATTACAAGAAGTGGTGAAAGTAACCTTACAATGGAGTAAACAACATGAAATGTGGGAATAAATTATGCTTATAGAGTTAAGGGAGTGTAACAAGAAAATGATTCATCTCAAGAGGAAAATAAAATAATTGAGGGATATGGAACATTGTTTTAGGGGCTTAGTTTGTTCTCAAGATGACAATTTTAAAGCTTTGGAGAAGTAGTTTGATTTGATTAATGCTAGGGTGAGTGGTGTGGCTTGTCTTCTCTATTCAGTGGCTAGTACTACCTATGGTAATTCTATTCCAACTGGTGGTTTGTACATAATAGTTCTTCCATTTGAAGTCCCTGGTGTCAAGGTGGAAAATAATGGTTTCTCCATAATCATTTGACTTAAAAAAAAACCCCGATTATTCCATTCTCCAATTTGATCCTATGGAAAGGAAATGTATGCATAAAAAGTGTATCTTCTCATCTCTCACACCTGAAAAGGAGATACAATATTTCTCAATGTTTATCACCATACATGTAGTAGTGCAGTATAGATCTAGTATCTCCTCGAGATTAAGGGTATTCTCACTATTATTTATGATGTTGGTAATATCAATTTGATTTTGTCCCCGTTAATATTGATATTTTATTATTAATTTTTAACTAGTATTTTTTTCATAACCTTATTTATTCAATTTAAGGATTTACCTTTTTTAATCTTAAAATAACCTTGTTTAAATTCCCCATGATTAGTGAAGTGCTCACTTGAAACCTGTGTTGAAATTTGGCATTCACCTTTTCCCTTCAAATATAAAATTTGTGATGTTACATTAATTTTATTATCCTTCATTTATATTCACATAAATTAATAACTTGTAAATTTTAGTTTCACATATATTGTGAATTTAAGAGATTAGTGATTGTTTTCAAAGGTTCAATGTAATGGAATCAACAAATTGTTTTGGATATAACTACAAATAAAAATTAAAAGAAAGTATTAAAATTTTATTATAAATTTTATATTATATATAGATAACTAAAAAGATAGCAAAATAAAATTGCATGAATTGAAATTACATCTGTAGTAGTCGCTATCAATTCTTTATTAAAAATACACAAATAAAGAACAATGTTATTATATATATATATAGAGAGAGAGAGAGAGAGAGAGAGAGAGAGAGAGAGAGATCATAGTCTATTGGATGTATTTGGGTGGATGGGAGGAATGATCATTATCCTTTACTTTCCACCTGTGTTCAAATTTGGAGTGACATGGTGTCTCACGCAATTTATAAGATGCCTTTGTTGTTGAGCCCCCACCCCAAAATGCTCACACCATGTCATGGACATTAGAAAGATTGATATCCACGTCGTGGAAATATATATATATATATATATATATATATATATATATATATATTCATCTATATATATATATATATCACAAAGTAACAATAGAGGCTAAAAATGAAAATAAAAAAAAATTAGGTAATTCGTAATGAATTACAAAGTTATTAAAAAAAGAATTACATAAAATTACTAGACTTTGTTTTTCTTAATTGAATTTTGCATTGTAGAATTTATTCTCACATATTAAACACATTTTTCTCTCTTTGTCACTTAGTATTCTAATCTTAGATCCCAACATTTAAAATTTCAATTTCTCTTTCTATCGATCCACATAGTGTTTTATCAAAATAAAATAAAATAATATATATATATATATATATATATTCTTTGTAATAAGTTTACTTTTATTTAATATACATTAAATAAGCGCCTAAAGAAAGCAAATAAAAACAATAAAGCAAAAAAAATAATCCCTACTTTCACTCAGAGAATATCAATCTTCTTTATGCCGATGATATCGTTTCTATGGAAAGGAGTCCCCATGAAAACCAACTAAGATCCTCAAGGAATTTTTCTCTCCAATATGGGTATGATCATATCAATATATAAGACTAAGGTCATGATTATTAAATCCAATAAGATCCCTTATGATACCTTGTATATGACAACAACAAATTGGAGGAAGTGACTTCATACAAATATATCTTGAATTGATATTCACCACAAGCTCAATTGGAATTATAACATTGAGAAAAGGATTATTGGGGATACAAAGCTTATTATGGGCTTGAAAACAATCAGGAATCAGCTTGATCTTTGGAGTTGGGATAAGAAGAAACTTTTCTTTGAGACTCTTGTTACACCCTGCTATTCTTTATGGAAACTCGGGTTGTAGTATCTCTCGTGAATCCTCGGAGAAAAGATAGAGCAAATACAAAAGAATTTTAGAACCTATAATCTCAAAATCAGACGAAATACACCCTATCCCATCCTCCTCTTAGAAACAACACAGCTCTCTCACCCATCGAGAGCATGGCTATGACTAGATACCTAATACCGCATGAACAAGTTAAACAACATGGAAGGTAAGAGACTACCTAAAATTGCTTCAAAATCAAGTCATAACCACCATCGACTCGCTTAGGATGGCATAAAGATGCCTGGCCTTGGCTAAACTATTGGGGAATCATGGAAGAAACAATTTTACGTAATAACGATACTATTAAAAAACATCAAATCAAAATTTAAGGAGAAATGTGGTGTGATAAAGAGTTAGAGGAAAAAAGAAAATTAAGGTATTATAAAGATGTAATCAACCCTAATCTAGAAGATCAAAATTATCTATCTATTTTGCCAAGCATAAAGAAAAAAATAAGCATCGCTATGATAAGAACAAATTTCACGAGCTCTATAGTGAAACTGGAAAGGTCAATTCCTAAACGCCATGGAATGAAAGAGGTGTCACTTTTGTGACACCAAAAAGGTTGAAGATGAAAACACTTTCTCTTTAGATTGTCCAAATTCTATACCCATATTAGATCTCATTTTCAAAAAATATTTATCACACTACCAACCCTTCCAACCTCTTAAACTCAACAAAAGTATGGTGATCTTGGAAAACTTCTCTACCACCAGCACAACAAGCAAATTATAAAGAATCACAAGTAATCACTTTACCCTTGCATCCTAATTGACCAATTCGGTTCGATAATGTTAATCATCATCATCATTATCATATATAGAAAAAAAAAATATATAGAAAATGATGAATAAGTAATTACTTAATTGCCAATTTTATGAAATAATAATTGGTTTACGATTCTACTCCAAGCCATACAACTTGATGATTTCCTCTCCACAACTACATATTAAAACTTTCAAATATTCAAATTAAGCAAACAAAAAAATTCAACACTATATAAAACTTTAACAATATTTTTAAATATTAATAAAGTTTATAACTGAAAAATCCAAACAATACTTCAAAATCAAAACGCATACTATCTACCACTATACAACTTAAAACTCTATTAATGGAGCATTTATTCGGTCAAAAATCATTTAATTTTAACACGGAGTAAACACAACTTAAAACTCTATTAATAGGAGTTTCTGGTGAGAGAAAAAGAAGTAAAAGAAAGTGCTATGACGATAGAAATGATTGCAATGTCATTTAGGAATTACATGATGGATGATGATGAAAGTGTAAGTGATCAATGTGCACCATGGAAAGTGCATGAAATATAATGCAAAAACATAATTTTGATTCGACATCAAAACTTATTGGCGCCATTCTTTCAATCATTTTGTAGAATGTACGCATGTTAATACATGTAAAATAGGTGTACAAGATCAACAATTGCGTAATCATCAAATTTCATTCACTAAGGTTATTCATTCACTCTTTTTAGTATATTTTGGTAAATACAAACATAATTGATTATTTGTTAAAGAGAATTATATATATATATATATATATATAAAAGCTTTCAAGTGTAATTGACCGACTGATGTAATTGAGTTATAGGGTTGAGAGTAATGGATTTTTATTGGTTGTTACAAACCGCACGACACACACTTAAGCATCTCACCCTGTCACAAAGTGTTGTATGCACTTTGTTAAGTGCCACATGCACTTTATCAAGTGTTTTGTGCACCTTACTAAGTGTCACATACACTTTCCAAGTGTCAAGCTAACCAAGCACACCATGAAAATTAATTTGCCATGATCCCCCTAATCATGTTGAAGCGAAGAAACCCATCATTTCTGGGTCCAAACATGTCTTTATTTGAAATTCAATCTTTTAGCATGGCGAAGGTAATTTCCTGTCCATGTATAGGGAGCGTCGATGTTTCCCTTTCCATGTTGAGGGAGCACCACTGGCGCCATGTCTCTAACTTAGAGGGAGCGTTGGTGTGGTTAGAGGACAATATGGAGAATCCCACCTTTTCTTAAGGGCCAACTCTGAAGAGATGTGGTTGGCTTGCTTGAATCCTATCCTATGGATCTATATTAGGATAAAATACCAAATCATGGAGACATATCCTCAACCACTTCCTAACAGTCTCATGGTTTTAGGAGCCTCCTAATCCTATATAAATTGAAGGTATTTCCATGGTGAAAGGTGATGATTTCCAGTGTCAAACCTTTGAACCTCGGAGAGGGAAATCCATTGAAGTATAATAATTTTGATCTCAAGACTTTCGTGTAAGGTAAGTGTTTGGTGGAGAGATTGGAGAAGATTGTTGCAGCGTCAAACATGTTTTGTAAGTTCCTTCTTTGGCTTTCCATCTAATATCAACTTAGCCTATTCCTTTCATTATGTTTGTTCACGTAATGTCTATGCTTAAATCAAATCTAGTATAGATAGATTTGTTTTATCTAATCACATAAAGTAAAAGAAAGGATTTCTTTGTTATTCATCGCAGGTCCTAACTCACGCTAAGAAGCTTGGAGATCAATTATGAAGATTGAACAATGAGGACAAACATCAAAACAAGGTACGCCACACTCTTCATCTTTCTCATATTGATTGGTAATGAATTAGATCTATAAGGAAAAGTAGAAACCATTTGTTCATCATTTCTTTGTCTTTGAACCAAAGAAGGGATCTTGGTCCAAAGGGGAGCTTAACCTATCCACATGGTAAGATTTCTCATAATAGATAAATGGTGACTCCTCTAGGAATGAATTTTGACTAGTCTTCCCTTGGTTCGTGTAGTCCTTGTCAATGATTCTTGGTTATGATTGGATATTTTGTTTGATATTTTGGATTCTTTCCATTCCTTCTTCTTGATTGAAGAGTTTATAGAGCCATTGAAGTTTGTAGTCTCTTCTAAGTTTAAGATTTTGTGTGCCTTTTCTGCTAACTTCTGTGACCAACACTTCTATAATGGCTGTCGTGGTGCCACTAGCCCTGACTGCTGTCTCCTTTGTCTTCTATGGAGTACCATAGTGCTATGTTAATTTGGTAACATGGGCACCAATCCCTTCATTTGAGTGAATCCAAGATTTTCTGCCCTACTATGATCAGTGCACTAATTGGAAGATTTATCCCAGAGTCTTCAAAGTTTTCCTTTGACTTTGTTTTTGTAAGGGATTGACATTTACCACTTCTTTTACCTCCCTTGAGTTTGAAAATTCCTTAAGTTGTAGAATTGTATGAATACTTTGGGTTCACTAGATCTCTTTGTCTATCCTACCTTCTAGAAGTCTGATCTTCATCTTGCAAGTCTTCAGACCTTTGTTCAACTTGATTGTTTGGGAAGTTTTTCGTCAACATGAATTTGAAAAGGTTGATTTGTTTGAGTTTCTTTGTTGCCTTCTTTTGTAGAACAATTTACTCTTTGAATTCTTGAAACCTCCTTGTTTAGTCGCAAACTACCACATTGATTGATTGTTGCTCGCTTTAAAAGGACTTTCTGTGTTTGTCTCTTCTCCTTTTACATACTTTGATTCCATGATCCCAACAAGTTGTCTCACAATTTATATTCTTTTAGTTCCTCATCACTTTTATGAAATTTGCACTTTGTTTGATTTCTTGTTTTCCTCAGATTTCTTTGTGTTGTTAAACATTGATCTCTTTCTTACACACTTGAAAGTTAAGAAGCATTAAAGTTTGGATATCTCATTTCATACATAATCGAACAAAGAAATTATTCACATTATTAGGAAATTAGTTTTGGTACATGTTTGAAAACATTTATTCCTTTGCATTTGCATTTGGATTTAACATTATTATTTTGGTAGCGTTTGGTAGCATTTGGATCCTAGAAATTAAAAATTTGCATAGTTTTGATTACTTGCTTTCTTTTGTTAAGAAGAATAGAACTCTTATCCTTCCCATACATATAATTCATCAAAAATAAATAATTGCATATCATTTTTTTGCATTATATGGAGTCGAGCCTCACACTACATCAATTTCATCTCTATGAACCTTCTGAGTAAAAATACATTAAAATCAACCATGTGCTAATAAAATCAACTAGAGCATTTTTTTGTTTATAGAACACCTACAATAGCTTAGGATTAGGGTCTTTGGACTAGGAAAGGTGACTAAACCATTCAAGACTACTAAACAGACTATAAAGCACTAAAGAGTGAAACAAATCCATTTTTTGTATAAGAGAAGTTAGGGAAACCCTCTAATACATGGGTTAAACATGAGGTCACATGTGGAAGAGAAGCATAGATTACCCCTCTAAGGCTTGACCAGACCCAATTGTAGCGTAAAGAGTGTATATCGGGATTTTAGAAACAACTGGTTTCATTTGGTCTTGGTGCTTCATGAATTCTTAATCCATTCGGGGTCCTCTAGATTCTTACCGGTCCACTTGTCTCCAATTCTCTTTAAAGAGCTCGTGACTTTGATATCCTACCCATACATTTGGTCCCAACTATCGATTGTACCCTCCCGTAGGTTGACTGGGAGTTTGTAACCTTAGTGGCCTTCTTAGGTATCTACAGAGGTGGCCATGGGGGGATTCCCACTGTACTTGGGGTAGACGTCGTATCACTTCTCGGGCATCTGGCAGAGGGTGATCCCACAAAAGAAGAGTGCTTCTACAATCGGTGAAAGTTGTTACATGGAGGTCTAGGTAATTTCTTCTCATTTCTTCGTTGGTCGCTTGATATCCCTTCTTCGGAAGATCCTTTACCTATTGTTTGCATGGTTGGTTTCCTATAGATTTTTGTTAGGAGGTGTGTTTCTCTTAGGTTTTGTAGGTGGCCTTAGGAATATCTCACAACATGCAAGGTCTCAATCCTAAAATTTATGAACATTAAGAAAAAACTTCAAACAAAGGAGTTGTTAATGAGGAAATGCATTCTAAAATCGGGAGTGTATCTCTCATAAGTGACAACCATGAAGAAGAACCGGTTAAAATTTTGTAGAAGGAATTGTCCTCCATGTAAATCCTCCTATCATTGATCCACATGACCCATTGCTCGTTGAAATTCCATCATCGGCATATCATGATGCCTATTCTTCTTATTGTTTACCATCTGATTCAACCATTAGGATATTCTTTGGCATGAACCCATCGTATTTTGGTTTTCTTGAAGGACTTGGGAATTTATGTTTATCCACAACTCATGAAGTTGATATTGTTGATGCTTCTTATTTATTGGAAACATCAATGACCCAGGTAAATCTGACTCAACCACTTGCGCATACATATCCCTTCACACATGATTCGGGTAATATTCACGATTCACTATTTCCACACATGAATACACCAAGTGCTTTACTTAGTCATCCCATACGTCAAATGGATAGCAGTCAAGTAGTTCACACAACCATGGTTACAAAATATACTCAACCTCCATATCAAACCTTACATATGAGTACACCCTACATTGGAGTTTAATCTTCAATGGGAGGACAACCTTTAGTTGGGGAAACCTTCAAATGGAGGGAAATATTTTACTAGGGGAAACCTATGCGGTCGCAACATTAACAAGCCTAGGGGAAAACTACTCTTGTAAGTCTTTCTATCCTTATTTCCATCAATATCTCAGATCCCGGACAACCATATCTAGGAGTTACTAATCCTTTTTTGGGTCAACACAATATGGTGGGAATTCCTCGGCAAGGAAATTTTCCCTATTAATATGTAAACCCCATGTTTCCAACATAGCATCCCCCTCAAACACAATATATGGTAGGTCCATCGAGCCAACCTAAATACATGGGGAGAACATCAGATCAATATTAATATGTAGGAGGTCCATCCGTTCAATCGCGATATGTAGTGGAAAATTAGGAAAACTACCACACATGGGTGGGAAATCAAGACAACAACCTTACATGGCTGGACAACTTGAACAACCATTGTACATGAGGGGACCCTCAAGTCAACCTCAATACATGGGATGAACCACTAGTTTTTCCATCCCATCGTAATCTGGATATGGTCCTATTGGTGTTTCCATGCCACATGGTTACTACCAATATCCACAAGATAACCGACAAATTCCATTCTGAAAAATGATCCCATTTATAGCGTCCCCTTTTGGCTTCCATCCCCCGCCAAGATACCATCCTCATTATCTTAAATTCGATGAAAAAATTGGGGAAGATCCTAAGAATCATGTTATGAATTTCCATTTATGGTGTTCTTCAAACTCTTTGATGGGTGACTCCATTTTCCTTAGACGCTAGTTTCACACTCTTATAGGTGCATTACTCAAAATGGTATACTGAGCTTCACAGAACTCCTTTGTCGAATTTAATTCTCTTTCCATGGATGTTCTGACACATTTCTAGTTTCCTCTATGGTATGAGACCAGTACAAAACTTTTGACCTCACTATGACAATCCTCTTCCACCCACATATATGATCATATTCAAGAATGAAGATGGCGGTGATGGTTGATTAAAGCTCCAATCCCATACCAACTCCTCATGATTGGGTAACAATCACTCATTGGACCTTTTTCTCGTGATGTTTCCATGGGAGGTGTTGTTATTCAGGATCAAGCTATCAATCATGCTCAATATTTGGACTTGGTATATTCCTAGTTTGGCACACTTTACTATATGATCCCTCATGCTCCTCGCCATAGAATGATATGGCAAGACCTACTTTGGAAGCCCATGTTGATGGCATGGTAGGTTCTGTTACAAACACTAAGACTATTTCCACTCCGGCTCACACCTCTGAGGTGAATGCAGTTCACTCCACTACATCTTAAGCAACCTCAAGGTAACAAGAAAAACAAGGGTAAATCCAAGAAGTCTTCCAACCAACAGAAGCGTACAAAGATTGTTGATACCCAACTGAACAGGAAATATAATTTTCCTTTCATGATTTGTACGGAGGACCACTACATAGAAATATTGTCCTCATTGTGAGGAAGTATCTAAATTTATGAAGGGTACCTCCCAACCTATAGTCTTAATTGCCCCTTTGCCAATTTAGCAACAACAAATGGTTGTAGAAAATCCTTCCTCTTTGCAAGAGGGAAATGTAGGTCATACCCACCATGGAGATTCTTCCTCAAGCACCAATTATGTATTTATATGTAAGGAGACAGTTAGAACCCTATTTCCAACCATTGGAGCCGGTGGATCCAGAGGAATCAAATAGTGATTATAGTCAATATTAACTATTTTAAACCGAGGCTCTCCCACCAACTGGCATTCCAAATTCAAGTTATGGGTGGTGGAAAGAACATCCATCACACTATTTTGAATGAGTGAGCCTCCACCGTGTCATGTCTTTGTCTTGATGGAGAACCCTTGGTTCTGCTAAACTTAACCAGTCTCCTACAACCCTTAAAATGTTTGATGGATGTGGTTTCCAACCCTACGGACTCTTGTAGACCCTTCAATGTGACATCATGGGTAAAAATTGTTTCTACGATATCAAAGTGGTTGACGACCCCTTGGATTAAGTAATTCTTTCTTGGGTCTAGTTGGTTCTATGTGATGAATTTGTTGCATATTCATTGTTTCTCACATTTTACAATTTCCCCGTCAAGGGAAAATTTTCACCATTGACCAACTTGACTATTGCACTCCAAATCTACACAATTTTGCAATGAATAATGTCCCTTTTCTAGGTTCCAATCTTGGTTATGAGAGTGTAGGATTAGGTCTCCTTAAATATTCCTCACTCATGGGATTTTTCCTTTCCCCTCTCCTGACACCCCACAGGTTGCCACGTTAAATATGATTTCAAATGAGGTGAAACAATCCATAGAATCACTTGATACTTTGGTAGTACCTCGGTCTTAATGTGAGAACAATTCATTGTCTCTCATCAAGCTCATTAAAAATTAAATACACCTCTCCCTTTGAATACCCTCTTCGTGATGTATCCAATACTTGAACCTTATTTTCCTCCTCCTAGTGAAAATATTCCTATCATTAGTAGCCAAATCTAAAATGAGGGAAAGAAGAAGAGTCGATTGAAAATGCCGCTTGGGGGGGGAAGTATCCATCCTATGGACATCAATTTGGAGAGAAGCCACTAGCTTAT
Organism: Picea sitchensis; assembly: GCA_010110895.2. Lineage (NCBI taxonomy): Eukaryota > Viridiplantae > Streptophyta > Pinopsida > Pinales > Pinaceae > Picea > Picea sitchensis. The sequence goes on along the minus strand of SNQJ01S0067254.1, from coordinate 2,224 downwards.
ACCGTGCAATATGGGGGAAAAATACCTCTAGAGAGAAACACCCAGCTAGGAGTGATCCTCAATTGGGGGTCATTCCCATCGTGAACATAGTAGTATTTTCAAGAACAAGATTAGTCTTCATATTTCTCGTGCTCATAAATACATGAGAATATATTATTGAGTTCAATATTTGTTCTTCTCGTGCTCATTAATACATGAGAATAGGTTATCGAGTAACTTTTATCTCTTTTAGGACTCATCAAAGATATACAGAAAATGAACTCTTTGGAGTTCCCTTTAAGCTCCTTTTAGACTCCCTAAACATGGAAATATTAATGAGTGAGATTTCTTCCTTTGTCTCTCATTAAAAGGTTTGAAAGGGCTGCATTTTGGGTCGAAGTTTACCACTTTGGCCTCTTAAGACTAATTACGAAAACAATATACTCTAGTCAATCATGACTAGGATAGAGTTCTCCTTCATTATTTTATTCTTTTAGATCCATAACATAAACCAAAAAAAAAAAAAACCCTTGGAGTCTTGTTTAAGATCTTTTAGACTCTCTAAAAATGAAAAATACCACGATCCTACCTTCTCTGAGCCTGTAAAACATGCATTGAAGGACCTATGTGGGTCCAATCCTGACCTCCCCTAAAGTACCAAACCCTCCTTCTTCAAGTTCGTTAAATATATGATGAGGGACTCCATCAAGATCAACAATACCGGTGAAATTTTATAACGGCTTCAAGCTTGTTTAAAAAAAAGAGGTACTCACAATCATGAAGGGGAAAAATGAAAGGATGTGGGTTGTTTTAGAAATATTCACCTGCTACCATTGTTGTCACCCTTGAACATGGCACCTATTTGCATCTTGGCTCACATTTGAAAATATTCTGGCTCGAAGTCATACCAATCCCATGAGTCTCGTTACTCCTTCAACTCACTCGAGGAGTGCCACAGATATCGTAGCACTATGTTTTTGTCCATCCCTTAATTCCATTCAATGCTTCCATGTCTTGTACAGCCCTCACAATGTTCAAGGGAATTTTTCATTTCAAAGTTCAACCATCCGCAATATTACCCGCTTTCCTCTGTCAATCCATACTCATTTAATCCAACATCTCACATCACTTTCCCGTGTCGCATCTTGTTGGATGATGGGGATAAATCAAGGCTCTCTCGGATGAGTCTTTTCCATCGACTTCATCACATCATCCGGGAATTAGACCCTTAGAAACAAATTAGTACATTAGAACTCCAGATGCTTCAATGGAAAGCCTCCTCACTTTAGACAATAGGGTTTACATCATTGACTCCGGACGGATGATTCCCGCATGAATTTTCTAACCTCATATCATTTATTCATGGCTCCCTATGGAATGTATTAAACGCATCTTTGAATCATTACTATTCACACTATAGATTTCCTCAGACTCTGTTAATCAGATACCCCATTGACCCAGAATCATGGTTTCACCATATTCGACACTCAAGAAATTTATTCACATGGATAAAATTGTACCATATTAGGATAAGGAAAAAGACCTTGGTTTGAGTGCTCACTTTGTTTTGTGATTCACCCAGCCTGTGATGAAGATCATTTAATCATATAAAATATTTTAGTACAATCACCATGTTGGCAATCTTACTGATAAATATATTGTCACATTGATGGGTGTTATATATGCACTAAAAACACAGTAAACACCCTCAATTAAATTGTCAACCCGGGTTAAGTAAAATTAGAGTTGTAGCAAAATATATGCCAAAGGTAGAAGGGTTGGTAAGAGTATAGTCTAACTAAGGAAGGTAGCTATATAAGGCTAATCTACTTAAGCAAAGCTATCTAATGAGCAAACCCTACTAATCAAATTGAAACTAGGTAACCTAAGTACTTTTGGGCCAAGGATCGATGGATAGTTCCTAAGAAAGCAAGTAAAACCCTATATAAATCAAACTAGTTCAACAATAAGCAATAAGCAACTATCTAAGCATATCAATAAGCAAATGACAAAATAAAACTATTTTAACTTGCCAACCTACATTCAATGAGAAACTACCCTATGAAATAAAATAAATAAACAGGCAAGAAAAGACACCTATATAACCTATTAAAGAAAATAGACAAGCAAGCAAAGACAACTATCTAACCTACTAAAGCAATAGACAAATAAGCAAAGACAACTAACTAACCTACTAAAGCAATAGACGACTATCTAACCTACTAAAGAAAATAGACAAGTAAGC
>SNQJ01S0067253.1:34287-65877 GCA_010110895.2 Picea sitchensis | reverse complement strand
GTCATAATAGAGAAGAAATATGTATGGAAAATTGCCTTCAAGTCAAAAGAAGGTCTTTTTGAATGGTTGGTCATGCCCTTTGGTTTGATAAATGCCCCAACAACTTTCATGAGGATGATGGATGATATCTTGCATCCTTTCACTAATTATTTGTTGGTGGTGTATCTGGATGACATCCTCATCTACAACAAGACTTTGGAAGAACACTTGTAGCATATTCAACAAGTTTTGCACACTCTGCGACAACATAAGCTATATGTAATTTTGAAAAAATGCTCCTTCGGTATGGACAAGGTCTAGTACCTAGGCTACATTGTTGATGCACATGGTGTGCATGTTGATCCAACAAATATCCAAGTCATTAGTGATTGGCCAACCCCAACCACGCTCATTGATCTTTGAATATTCTTAGGCCTTGCCAATTTCTATCGCAGGTTTGTGTTAGGATTCTCCAATATTGCATGGGCCCTCAGTCAAATACCGAGTAGTGGTGGTAAGGAAACATTTTTGTGGGGCATGTCCCAATAGAAAGAGTTTGATTATATGAAGCAACGGTTGTTCTTATCCCCAATGCTTTCATTACTTGAACTACAACAACCCTTTGAGATCGAGATAGATGCTTCAAATTATGTTGTGGGCACAGTCCTCACTCAGCACAGCCACCTTGTGGCCTATCATAGTGAGACACTATCATATGATGTTCGTAAGTACCCTACTTACGACAAATAAATGTACTCCATTGTGCAATCCTACCACCATTGGAGGCATTACATTCTCGGGAAGGAGACATTCATCCACATTGATCATAAGTCACTTCATTTCATGCAGACACAATGAAAATTGCAAAATGACTTCCATCAGAAGTGGTCCACATATTTGCAGCAGTTCCACCTCAACATCAAGTATAACAAATGAATTACTAACCGAGTTGTTGATTGCCTCATCATAACTCCAGTCGTGACACTCACCAAAATGATAGACTCTTGCATCCACAAGACCTCTAGATGGACCCACCTCTATGAGACAGATCCTGACTTCGCCAACACCTACCAGATGTTGGGCACAAACACAATTGTCACTATTTTCCATCTCCAGGATGGGTTGTTGTGCCATATGGTCCATGTCTGCGTTCCATCAAGCGAGTGAGTGAATATGATTTTGGAATCCCACTATAGTCAGGTGGAAGGACACTCCAACATGGAAAATATAGTGGCAGTGTTGCAATGACATTTCTACTAGATGAAACTTTGACAGGATGTCATCAAGTATATCTGGTCCTGCACTACCTGTGCTATTACCAAACCAATGACTAAGCAACAAGGAATGTACACTCCTCTACCTACTCCTGAAAATCCATTAGAATCCATATCAATGGACTACATGTTGGGCCTTTCATCCACCAAGAGGGGAAATGACTAATTTTTTGTGGTTGTTGATCGCTTTTCCAAGATGGCGATTATGACCTCCTGCAAGAAGAGAATCACAATGGAGGCCACTTCCAAGCTCTTCTTTGAATGAGTGTGGGTATACTTTGGGGTCCCACAAACCATTATCTCAGATTGGGATAGACAGTTCCTCAACACATTCTGGTCAAGCCTCTGGTCACTGTTGGACACCAAGCTCATCAAATCCACTACCTTCCACCCCTAGAGAGATGGCCAAACCGAGGTTGTAAACTGGATGATCCTCCACATCCTATGCATGTACAATTCCAAGGACCCCCACACCTAGGACGAGATTCTTCCCTATGTTCAACACATCTACAACAAATCCATACATAGCTCAACTGGCCACAACCCCTTTTAGGTGGGGTTGGGATTTCATCCATTGGGTCCCATGGATATTGCACTACCCCTTGTGGCCTCCCAAGTAGTATCATCGCATGCTCCAAATGAAGTTGAAAAATCCACCTAGTTCATTGAGTGTATCCAACACATCTTCCAATAAGTTCAGGATATTTTACAGAAGTCCAATGCCGAGAACAACCAACGCCATGATCAACATCGGGTGCCACACCAGTTTCAGGTGGGAGACAAAGTTTGATTGCACTTTTGGAAAGAACGCCTTGTAGGGCCTCATCAGAATATTTGTCCACTTTTTTATGGACCTTACACCATCACCAAGGTTGTGGGTGACAATTATTTTGAGCTCAACCTTCCCCCCTTCCTTGGCTTGTACCCAGTGTTTAATGTGGACCTCCTTCGATATTATTTTCCACCATTATTAGACACCTTGGAGATAGAAGAACAGTTGACACCAACATATCTCAACCTTGATTGTATGTAGCAGGAATCCAGTGATCAGATTGTGTACACACAGGTCAATGGAAATCAACAGCATAGGATCCAGCTTTATCAGGTTGTTAAAGTAGGGAGGCTCCTACACCAAAGTAGGTGGCTCATCGGGCTCAAATTCAACATATATTTCCTCATATGATGGGGGAACTCAATGAAATGGATATTGTTTCTTCCTAAGGGGGGAGGATTGAGCCAGGAGGATATCTATGGACACCCACCTATTTCAACTGACTCAAAATAGTTTTTTTGGAAACTTACTATTTTTAGCAGTGTTTTGGGTCCCAAAATTCCGGGCCATTTTAAGTGTCTAAATGACTCTTTTTTCGTGATCAGGCACTCCAATGAAATCTGAAGGATCTAATTAAAAATCTTAATGAAGTTCCTCGTCAAGACCTTTCCAACAAGTTATTGTGTGCCCTAAAAAGAGATCGTATGCAAAAGTTACGACCACGGGAAGTTGATGTACTAACTTACCCCAATGGAGCCCACATGACTTTTGGTGCTTCATCTCCTAGGGTTAGTTTTTTGGATGTCTAAGGTTTTGGCATTCAATTTTATTGTAAAAAGGCCTTCAGAGCCTCATTGTACTCATCTTCTTACAAATGAGCATAGTCGTCATGATCCAGATTTTATGAGAAGAATGAAATGAATATAGATTATTAAAATATGCTTAACATGGAATAACATAGATACAGTAAAACTGGTTTTCTATTCAATAAGGAATAAGTTGAAACTGTAAAATGCATTGGAAAACAAGCTTGTTGGAATGGTGGCGACTTATCTCTGAGAAGAGATGTGACGGTTGCGCTCATTCGTAAGAAGATGATTACAATAAGGCTCTAAAGGAATTTTTACAATAAACAGGAATGTCAAAAACCCTAGACACCCAAAAACCTAACCCTAGGAGATGAAGCACCAAAAGTCATGTGGGCCCCGTTTCGGTAAGTTAGTACGTCAACTTCCCAGGGTCATAACTTTTGCATACGATCTTCGTTTTAGGTGCATGATAGCCCGTTGGAAAGGTATCATCGAGGAGATTCATTTTGGGGGCTTAATCAGATAATTTTCTTATAATTGAGAATATATATCCTAAAAAAACTTCATTTAGGCTCTCAAAATGGCCCCAGAAGTTAAAAACTGCTAAAAATAGTAAATTGCCAAAATTGCCAAAAAACTATTTTGAGTGAGTTGGAAAATGTGGGTGGCCACCGATATCCACCTGGATCATTCCTCCTTAGGAAGAAATTGTCTCCATTTCATTGATTTCCCCCATTAGATGAGGAAATTTCTACTGAATTTGGCCCTGAGTGAGCAACTTTCCTTGGTGCAGGAGTTGCCCTTCTTTGACGACTCAATAAAGTTGGATCCTTTGACATGATCATTGGATGCATGTTTCATGTATCCAGGGTTGAGATCTATTGGTTTCAACTTCTCTGTTATCTCTGAGGTGTCCAATAATGGTGGGAAATATGGTCAAAGGAGAGCCACGTTGAAGACTGGGTGCAGGCCAAGGAAAGTGGGAATGTTGAGCTCAAAAGCATTGTCACCCACAACCTTGGTGATGGTGTATGACCCATAACGGAGTGGGAGAATATTCTGATGGGGCCCTGTAAGGATTTTTTTATGCAAGTGAAACCAAACTTTGTCTCCCACCTGAAACTTATGTGGCACACGATGTTGATCATGGTGCTACTTGTACTTGGCATTAGACTTTTGTAGAATATCTTGAACCTGTTGGCAGATGTGCTAGATATTCTCAATGAATTGGATGGATTTTTTATATTCTGGTGAAGCATGGGATGAGTCAGCTGAGGTGGTCACCAGGGGTAGTGCAACATCCATGGGGCCCAATGGTTGGAATCCCAACCCCACCTGAAAGGGGTTGTGGTCAATTGAGATATGCAGGGCTCGATTGTAGCTATGTTGGACATAGGGAAGAATCTCATCCCATGTGCAAGGGTGTTTTGAATTGTACATGTGCATGATATGTATGATCATCCGATTGATGACCTAAGTTTGGCCATCTATCTCGGGGTGGAAGGCAGTGGATTTGGTGAGCTTGGTATCTAGCAGTGACTAGAGGCTCTAACAGAATGTGATGAGGAACCGACTGTCATGGTCTAAGATAATGGTTTGTGGGATCCAAAAATGTACCCATACTCGTTCAAAGAAGATCTTGGAAGTGTCTTATGTTGTGATGTTCTTCTTGCAGGTAGCTAGAATCGCCATATTGGAAAAGCGATCAACAACCACAAAAAAACAGTCATTTCCCCTCTTGTTGGGCGGGAGTCCCAACATGTAGTCCATTGAGATGGATTCCCATGGCCTGTCAGGAGTAGGAAGAGGGGTTTAAAGGCTGTTTTTCTTAGTGATTGGTTTGGCAATAGCACAAGCATTTTAGGACCTAATATACTTGCCGACATATTGTTGAAGTTTCAACTGGTAGAAATGTTTTTGCAGCACTGCCACTGTCTTTTCGACGCCAAAGTGTCCTGCCACCCGACTATAGTGAGATTCCAAAATCATCTTTGCACTCTCTCTTGATGGAACGTAGATATGGACTAGATAACACAACAAACCGTCTTGAAGATGGAAATTAGTGACCACTAAGTTGGGGCCCAACATTTGGTAGCTGGTGGAGAAGATAGGGTTTGTCTTGTAGAGGTGGGGCAATCTGGAGGTATCATGGCCAAAATATTCTAGCACCATGGTGAGTGTCATGATTGGAGGTCGGTTGAGGCAATCAACAACTTGGTTGGTACTTCCTGTTTTGTACTTGATGTTGAGGTGGAATTTTTGTAAGTATGTGGACAACTTTTGATGGCGGTCATTCTGCAATTTTCCTTAGGTCTGTATGAACTATAGGGGCTTGTGATCATTGTGAATGATTGTCTCCTTCCCAAGAATGTAATGCCTCCAATGGTGACAGGCTTGCAAAATGGAGTACATCTCTTTGTTGTAAGTAGGGTACTTATGGACAACATATGATAGTGTTTGTTGGCCCTTGACCAATTTTTGAGGATCCTTGGTCAGGTTTGACCTATTTTGGGACTTCCAGCGACTGTTAAAGGTGGAGTGCAAGTCGAAGCGGAGATCGTGGGATCTCGGCCCCTTTTTAGGGATTTTTGGGTTATGGGCTTATGTAACGGCTATGGCGATGTCATCCCATGGGTTTACCCATGTTTAGGCCCATTTTGTAATGTATAAATAGGAAGCTAGGTGATGTAAGAAGAGAGACCTAGTAGAATCTGCTTAGTGTGGAGCTAGAGTCTTTGTGCATACTATGTGTTAAGACTTGCAGAGATAAGTGTAGGTGATTGTAAGAGGCTTGTGTGCAAATTGTGTAAGAAGGCTTTGTGCCACAATCTAACTCAGGGAAGGAGGATCTTTCGAGGTGTGTGTAGATATCCTGTCCTATGTGAAGTTGGGTTTGATGTTCTGTGTTGTAGGAAGCTTGGCCAAATATAATAAAGAAGAGAAGAGTTGGTGGATGTAGCCCCAGGTTGGGGGTGAACCACGTATATCCTGTGTTGTGGTTTCTTTGTGCATTGTGAATGTTTTATTGTTTATATGATTACTGCTTAGTGCCATAATGTATGATTAGATGGATAAGATATGATAACTAAGTGATTAGTGTTGTGAATGTAAGCTAGATCTGATTTGTTTCCAAATGTTGAATGCTTAGATGTGTTAGATATCAGTGAATATTACACTACTATGTAATTAGGGTTTATCTGTGCTGTAGACACAGGTTAAATACTAATGAACTATAATTGCTAAGTGCTTTGTTAAGGTGTTGTAATCACAGATATGTGTCCCAGCTAGGTTGCAGACATCTGAGTCATGCAACCGCCCCTGCCTCTACGTCAGGTGAGACTTCATCTGCTTCGCAAGTGTTGTTGAAAGGGCCAATAGTTAGGGTTTTGTTGGTGCGTTGTTGAAGCGTTGAACCTTGGGTTTGCCCCTAGGCTGCAACAAATGGTTCTATTTCCAGGAATGAAACTGTGATTGCTGGGAACTGAGGAAAATAAAGAAAGATCTGTGCATAGATATATTGCTTTAGTGCTCAATGTTCTATTTTGTGAATCTCTATGCTAAGAAAGGAAGAAGATCTAAAGAAAAGAGGTAAGATCTGAAAGCTTTGTGCTCTGTTAAAGGTAAGATACGTGAACATTTTTGTTTCAAAAGTATGGATCTATGTGTGCTTGATAGATTTTGTCCTAGTCTAAAAACTTGGGAACAATTAGAAGAAAGAAGGTTTGATATGAATAGATCTTATAGAAATAATGAAAGATATGTTATTCCTATGCATAGAAAGAATGTTTGGACTAACAAATGGATGCAGGATCCTAGAAAGAATTTTCTGCAGGTTAGTTACTATGATCCTAGTGCACTGTACAAGAGAGGTTGGGGATCATTTAAAAGAAAGAGAGGACTAACCCCTTGTTATAGTTGTAGAAGGTCGGTCCATCTCGTTAAAGATTGCCCTGATAGAATACATAGTTGTCTTTGTTGTAAAGCTATGGACCATGATGTTTTGGATTTCCCTAGAATGATTGCTAAGGTTGAAAGAATGAATATGAGACAAGAAAACCCTGAGGAAGGCCACAAAACTGAGACCATGGAAGAACCCCAGAAAGAATCAGCGACTGTATTGTCAGAAATGAAAGAAACCCTGAACGATCACAAAAATATCAACTTATCGGAGATATTCAAAGAAAAAGAGTGCATAAAAGAAAGAATAGGAGACTTTGACATAGACTGTGTTCTATATGAGGAAACACAAGTGAATATCATGACAGAAAGAACTTGGGAAATTTTAGGAAATCCTGCTATGACTCCTTCATTAGGGGGAATAGGATTATTTAAAGGAAAGTTGATAAACCTATGTGGAAGACTCAAGCAAACGTCTATGAGTGTTCATGGAACTTCGAAAGAGGAAGAAATTGAGGTTGTTAAATTTGTTGAGAACAATGCCCCATTTTCTATGTTACTAGGAAAAACCTGGATTGAGAAAGATTAGATCCGAAGAAAACAAGAGGAGGAAGATCTAGAATAGAAAAATAAATAACTAAGAGACTTCATGGATAAGAGAATAGCACACTTACTGGAAGAAAAATAAAACCAGTCGAAGCTACTAAGGACCAAAAATCTAGATGTCGAAGCTGAAAGAACACAAAAAGTCCTGAAGAACCCCTCGCCATGGCGGAGTGATATGACCATTGGAAGCATTATAACCGTTAGACCGACACTCCCAAACTATTAGAACAATAGTTATGACCAGAAAGTTCTCCATTGAACCATTGAGACCGCACCACAACGGACATAATTGCATTGATGAAGACTTCTCACCCATTTGAGAGATCTGTTATCTCTCAATCTACATAGTCTATCTATTGTTGCACTGAGAACACTTTTGCGAATTGTATCCAAGACAACATAAGAACTCATTGCTACCACGTTGTGTTTACTAAGCTCTTGACACTTCTCCTATTACATTGAGCATTCACTCATCGACCTAAGTTATTTGATCGTGAGTGTACATGTTGGATGAACTCAGCGCCATAGAGAAGTCAGTTGAAGAAGTTCTAATCGATCTGATGGCCGAGAGAGTGATGTCCACATGAGTTCAAGCTTCATCGATGTGAGGAATGCAAGCCTCCCCATCGACTACTCACAGATCCGAACCATCACAAGCTGCAGATGAGAAAAGAACCAAGCATCGAGATGACTTGGTGAACGCGAAGTTAATCCCGACTATCCTAACTGACTACATCCCACCTCTGGCCGGCACGATGAGTCATGATAGTGTCCCTAGGGACTTCAATTACACTCTGGTTACTGCATACCTCTTGAAGGGGATACGTGCAGTTCGACCACAGCTAGATAAGATCATGGCATTAAAATTCAGTGACTTCAACCTAGGGGATTGCAAGAACTATAGTATGCTTTCTCCTCAAAGGTATCTGACTAGGATGAAGGGGAAGAAGTCGAGGATAATCCCTCAACCATGGACTATGGACCTCACGCAGTCCACTTTCCTGAACGTAATGAAGCTACTACATTTTGGAAGGCACCAGGAGGTTAATGCATGTGTTAAGCTCCTGATGTCGTGATTCCATGCAAAATATTTGTGGCTAGATAAACACATCATTGTCGATCCGACGTTGATCCATAGGATCACCATATTGAGCATGCAGGGACCCAACCTGCAAGACTTCTACCCAGGGAAGGCTGCAGATCGCGCACTGGCACAAAGGATTAAGGATACATATGGTGATGTAGAAAAGGGGACACGAGGCTACAAGGTAGCTTCCATCCAGAATGGTGCAGTGCGCCTGGCCTACTAGTTGATCGCAGTAAAGCTAGTGAGAAAGAACAGTCCTACACAGGTCACAGGGTTCATTGTCAACCTCACTAGAAAATGTGTGGAAGGACTCCAGATGAACAGGGAAAAGTACTTAGTCAACCAATTAGAATTGGATTATCGCGAAGCTCAGGATCAAGGCTATGAGTTCCATTTTAGTTGGTTGTTGATCCTCATCACGTTTACTTCTTGGGAGATGCCGGAAGGTGCGACCTTCCTGGACATCGAGCCATTCGAACCGCTTGCTGCGAAGTTCACCATGTTGTGGTACTCGAGTGATATGGGGAAGAAATGGCATTCGAATGCAGTATTCCATACATACTACCTCCAGTTGAAAAGGGCTATTGAATTTGTCCCTCGTATGAAATTGAATACTCTACACCGGTTTAGGACACTTATAAAGTTCTGTGTAGATCAGAACTTCATTTACATCACTATGCATGCAGACAAGAGTAAATAAGAGCTTCGTTCATACTATAATATCACAGAGGAATACCTAGAAGAGATAGCCAAGGACTAGCCTACAGAGCTCCTCATCCCTGTTGACCCCACAGAACTATCTGATCTCGAACAAATCGGAAGCTTGGAGGCCACTTGCAAAGCACATGATACACCTGGAACTAGTAGAAGGAAGAAGACAGAAGAAGTCCAGCAGCTGAGCAATGCATCAGAAGAAACTACTTCAGACTCAGCTGGAGGAGGAGGTGACGACGAAGTAGATAAAGAAGATACCAATGGAAAACATGATTAACAGAAGCAAGGTGAAGTAACAACGCCTAGGGATCCTGTTGATGAGGTTGATCCATCTAAGAAAAGAAAGGTTTCTCCCACAAAACCTACATCATGAAATAAATCTAGAGCTACTAAGACCAAGCTGAAGACTGTGCTCATGATCGATGATTTCGACTTCATCATCGCAGTTGTATGAGATGCCTTAGAAGATCTTTTGCAGAGAAATGAAGCTAAGCAAGAGACTATGTATGAAAAAATTGAATCAAAACTACGAGGGGTACAACAGGCCCTTCAATCCAGCCCCGTAGTGTCCACTACGCCCCCACCATCAGATGCACTAGAGTTGGGAGATGATCCTACCCAACTCCATTGACTAGCTGATGTGAGCAAAGATTTCCTTCATCGCACACAAGAATAAAAAGAACACACCATAGTGGCCCTTAAGCAAGCACAAGAAGAAGCAATAGAGCAATGCCAAATTGTGCAGTAGGAGAAGGTTGCCCTCCAAGAAAATTTTGAAGAGGAAAAGGCACAGATCCAACATGAGAAAGAACAGTTGCTCGTGGAGAAGATTGGAGTAAAAGAAGCAGTCATCAGAGAACTTCGCTCTGTGATAGGCTTAGAGAAAACAGTGGAAGAACCAGTGGTGCATCAAGTAGCACATCTTCTTGAAGCCATCCAGTAGCTTCAACAGAGAATAACAGATCTAGAGCTACAAACAGTACCAAGCACTCTGCAGGATGTGAAATATCAAAGAGAAGCAACTACTCAGAGCGCAGTTGAGAGAATCAAGGCCCTCGTCATGGAATGTAAACAGCTAAGTGATTGCAGTGCCCAGAGTTACGAGCGACTCACTGAGGATCCTGAATTGAAGGCACTGGAGTCATAACTCCAGGAGGAAACGTAGCAAGCAACAACAGTTCAGGAAAAGTTAAAGCTCCTGTCAGTAGTTGAAATGATGAAGCAATCCCATGAACAATTCACTGTTCAACAATAGGTTCACACCATATAGAGAAAATTCATGGAAGAGACTCAGAGACTCTAGCCAGTCCAGGACGCATCTTGAAAACTGTATGAAGAGATTGAAGGAAGAGGAGAAAATATGGAACAAGTAGTCACTTCAGTCAAACAATTCTTAGAGGGACCTATCAATGAAGAAGTTATTCAAGAGTTCATCAAGCAGGAGGTCGTGGCGCAACAACAAGTCGAAGAAGCTCGAGCCAAGCTCGAGGATTTTGAGGTAGAGCTACCCAAAGAAGAGTGACCTGGGACATGTCACAGGTGAGTGTTGGGGGCATGTTGGCCCTTGACCAAGTTTTGAGGATCCTTGGTTAGGTTTGACCTATTTTGGGACTTCGACAGGCTGTCGAAGGCAGAGTGTAAGTTGAAGAGGATATCACGGGATCTCAACCCCTTTTTAGGGATTTTTGGGTTATGGGCTTATGTAATGGGTATGGGGATGTCGTCCCATGCATTTACCCATGTTTAGGCCCATTTTTTAATGTATAAATAGAAAGCTAGGCGATGTAAGAAGATATACCTAGTAGAACCGGCTTAGTGCGGATCTAGAGGCTTTGTGCATACTATGTGTTAAGACTTGTAGAGATAAGTTCAAGTGATTGTAAGAGGCTTGTGTGTAGATTATGTAAGAAGGCTTTATGCCACGATATAACTCAAGGAAGGAGGATCTAGCAAGGTGCGCGCAGATCTCTTGTCCTATGCGGAGTTGGGTTTGATGTCCTGTGTTGTAGGAAGCTTGACCGAAGATAATAAAGAAGATAAGAGTTGGTGGGCATAGCCCTAGGATGGGGGTGAACCATGTATATCATGTGTTGTGGTTTCTTTGTGCATTGTGAATGTTTTATTGTTTATATGATTACTGCTTAGTTCGATAATGTATGCTTAGATGGATAAGATATGATAGCTAAGTGCTTAGTGCTATGAATGTATGCTAGATATGATTTGTTTCCAAATGTTGAATGCTTAGATGTGTTAGATCTGATTGAATACTACGTTGCTATGTAATTAGGGTTTATCTGCGTTGTAGAAAAAGGTTAAATACTAATGAACTATAATTGATAAGTTCTCTGTTAAGGTGTTGTAATCACAGATATGTGTCCCAGCTAGGTTGCGGACATCTAAGTCCTGCAACCACCCCTGCTTCTACCTCGGGTGAGACTTCATCTGCATTGCAGGTGTTGCCGAAAGGGCCAGTAGTTAAGTTTTTGTTGGTGCATTGTTGAAGCGTTGAACCCTGGGTATGCCCCTGTGCTCCAACAATGTCTCACTATGATATGCCACGAGGTGTCTGTGTTGAGTGATAACAGTGCCCACAACATAATCTAAAGCATATGTCTCGATCTCAAAGGGATGTTGCAGGTCTAGTAATGAAAGTACTGGGGATGAGCACAAACACTTCTTCAAGTCATCGAAGGCTTGTTGTTGGGACAGACCCCACAAATTTTTTTCCTTACTGCCACCCTTGGTTACTTGGCTAAGGGCCCATGCGATATGAGATAATCCCAACACGAACATGCGATATAAATTGGCGAGGCCCAAGAAGCTCTGAAGTTCAGTGAGTGTGGTTGGGGTTGTCCAGTCACGGATGACCTGGATCTTGGATGGATCCACATGCACACCATACCGACCAACGATGTAGCCTAAGTAATGGACCCTATCCATGTCGAAGGAGCATTTTTCCAAGTTTTCATATAGTTTGTGTTGTCACAGTGATCCGGGATCTTTTCATCGTGACTTATAAATAATTGTATTAAATGAGCATAAATTAAAGTGCACCATTAAAGAAGAGAAAGCTTAAAAATTAAGAGATATAAACATTGGATTTGAACACAAAAACTTGATAATGGATTTCATCCCTAATGGACTACATCTCTGGGTCCTGCTCTCAAATGGGTAGGCTCTTTCATTAACTCAACAAAAGAATTTGGCAAATACATGAATATACCTCATTCTGAAATCAAGTTGCAGAAATAATACTCAGATCAGAAAACATACATCACCACTAAATTTGTGGCATCGAATTACCCAAAAATGACTGTCTCCACGCTCTGATCGGCTCTGGCACTCCCAGGCCCAACAAAAAATCTTTCTCGATTTCTATGCACGCTGCTACTTGCAATAATGATAGTCCTTTGCATAGAAATTTGTGCCCACAGAAGTAAAATCACACCTCTCCCCAGTGGCTGGCATAATCGTGTATTTAAAACAAAACTAGTGGACAGATGTTCCAACGAAACGGTTAGGCAGATTTTTTATTCCGCAAATGTTAAAGCGTTGGATGTGGGGGGGTCCCAAGGTCAAACCCTGCAGGCTCCCATTTTAGCTATATAGTTATAACCCCTGCCAGATTTGGTTGGAGACTTCTAGATGTGGCATTTTTCACTAGATATGGCGGACCTCCTCCATATTTGGCGGGGTCCCGCCCATATATTTTTTTGATTTTTCGATTACTGGCCGTCCTTGGGCGTTTCGAGGATGCCACGTGTCGCCCACTAACTGGGTCATGTGGCATTTACTGATTGGTCCACCTGAATGCTAACGTCATATTCAGTCAACCATACATGACACATGGTGCTTCCTGGATGGTGCCACGTGGCAATTTTATATTGGTCCACATGGACCCCTGAAAAGTCCAATGGTAGGTGACATGTGGTAGCTTGTGGTGTTGCCATGTGGAATGATGACATCAGTAGCCCGTACAATGATGTCACCCTGCCACGTCAGTTGTTGTCGTCATGCTGGCGTCAACATTATGGACGATGATGTGTCCCCTATTGACTAGCCCTGTTTGATCGCAACTTTGACTGCAAATATCTTTCAAACCATAAATATGTTTGATGAGTTGTGTGCGTTGTTAGAAAGCTTGCAATGTGATCTTCGAGATCATGTCATTTTCAATGAATTTTGGGAACTTTGAATTTTTGTCATTTCTCTATCTACTGAAGCCATTCTAAGAGTTCTGAGTTGCCTCTATGAGTTTTGGGTTATTATTAGCATCCTCTGGATCCTTTTTGGATCACACTGGGTGTTCAAAACCTATTGAGTATGTTGCAAGTGTTCCTCCCACATCTTGTTGTAGATGAGGATGTCATCCAGATACACCACTACAAAAGTATTGGTGAAAGGTCGTACGATAACATCCATCATCCTCATAAATGTTGTTGGAGCATTTGTCAAACCAAAGGGCATGACCAACCATTCAAAAAGACCTTATTTTGACTTGAAGGTAGTCTTCCATACATCTGTCTATTCTATTGGGACCTGGTGGTAACCAGACTTCAGATCAATATTACTGAAGTATTTGGCCCCCGTGAGATGATCAAGAAGGTCGTCGATTCAAGGAATCGGGTACCGGTTTCAGACTGTGATTTTATTCAGGGCTCGGTAATCAATGCAAATATGCCATGTCCCATCTTTCTTCTACACCGACATGATTGGTATCCCACAAGGCAATGAGTTGGGACGTATGTGCCCCTTTTGGAGAAGTTCTTGGATCTACCTCTTGATCTCCTCATTTTCTAAAAGAGAGTGTAGGTAGACAGGCCCATTGGGTAGTGGTGTGTCTAGGGTCATATTGATGGGATGCTTGACCTGTCAGTGCAGAGGTACCCCGGTAGGAGAGGAGAAGATATCTGATTATTCTTCCTCGACCTTATCCAATTTCTTCTATTATGTGGAGATATTGGTCGCAGAGGCTTTGGATGTGGTTGTGATCTTTCACTCACTCTGAGAGAGAATCACAAAGAAGACAAATTTCCTGGTCTGAGAGATGACCTTCCTGCATTGCTTGGAAGAGATCAAGGAAATAGCACTAGGAGGGACTTCCTCGGGTAATCCTGTACAATTTCATGTTCAAAGTAATAATTACACTACGAGGCCTAGAATCATATACAACATGATGTTTCCATAAATAAGGTTGGCCCAAAAGAACATTACAAACTTCAAGAGGAGAAACATCACACAATACCTTGTCTTTGAAGGGCTTGATGTCATACGACATTTGACATTGTTGGCTGACGCGGAGATCACTTCCTTGGCAGAGCCATCCAATGGTGTAGGGTTGTGGGTGTGACGTTGTTGGCAGGTCCAAATGCTTGATGACCTCTACTGAGATGAGTTTCTTCTGGCTACCTCTATAAAAACTGAAGTAAAGTGAGGTGCCTTTTGCCCACATCTGTTAATGGAAGAGGCGCTTTCCTTCTTCTAGTTCGTCTGGTTCAACAGGTTGGCGCTTGGTGGTAGCAACAGTGGCACTAGGTTCCACGTCAATGATCTTTATTCCCCTTTTTGGTTCTGACTCAGAGTCAGAACCCGCATCTGATTCAGAGGATTTCACTTCAGCCACCAACAACTTCTTTGAGCAGCAGTGAGCAGTGTTATTCCAAGGGATCTTATGGAAGTCACACCACTTCCTGGTATCTTTCTTTGTCTTTTCAGTGTCCTTTTCTTGCGGCTTGGACTGGTTGTCCTGATACTTTCCATCTTTACTTTGTCCTTTGTTTTGTGGGTTGGGGCCACCCCTTCTTGGATTTTGTTGTGAGGGGTTCCCAGGTCCAAATTGTCGCATCCTTTTTTTGAGCTTCTACTCGATTTTGATGACATATCTGAATAAATTGAGCATAAGAATATTAGGACAAGAATATTGGCAGAAAAGGCCTCAAGCCATAATTATCAGCATTATATTAATCTTAATGATACAAATATATAATACAATAATGAAACCACCTCAATTGTTCTCACATCGACACCTCATCAAGAGATAAGGTAGGAGGAGGAAATATAGGAATCTAGAAACACATTTAGGATAACAACTATATCCTAGCATGTGAAATATACAAAGTTGGTATACTAAGACTTAATGATTGTATATGAGAAAGAGGCTAACATTCCCCCCCTCAATCATAATTCCAAACAAAAAAACCAACAAAGCAGGTGCATAAGTTGGTATATCTCCATGTCTTCATGTTGAAACTCTTGAGCTGAGCCACGATGAAGAACTCCCTGAAAAACCGCTAATCTAGATGCTGAATTTATTCATCTCAAATGAACTGGAAGAGAGCCGAGATATGGAAGTGAACAACTGAAATATCTGAACATTCCCTGATTTCTTTACAATTCGATCATTTTGCCAAGTATTTGAGCTAGAAGAATCTGATGTCTTCTGCTAATTGGTGAACATGTAGCATCACCACTGTACTAGCAGTGTATCACTGAAGTTCTTCCTGAATCTGTGGTTTGGGATGACCACTAACCAATTGATACCATGTATCTGATGGTTTTTGGACAACCACTAACCAATTGTGACACTTTTAGGTGTCCAACAACATCCCAATGTATCATGTGTATGATTCAATTGCAATTGTGTATAATCCTATCAAATTCTGCTATCTATGGAAATCTCACTATGTAATCATGTGATCCAGGATGCATGCAATTTGTTCCAATCTAATGAGAGTGAACCAAGAGAAGTGAATCAACTTCTAGTCTGACACATCCCTGAAAATGCCTGACAACTCAATCAAATGTCAAGTTGCAATGCATAAGGATCCTCTTGTCCTCTTCTAGGTTGAATGACCATCTATGTGAACCAAACGTCCACATAATTTCTCTCAAAATCAAAATTAACATCCAAATTATGTATGATTCAACTTAAACTTATTGAACCATAATTCTGCCAAAGTCTATCATCTACAAACCACAGTTTCCCATTTGAAAAATTTCATCCCCATCTGGCATATTTGATGTTTGTTGTTGTTGAAACTTTATGTCTGACAACCATATTCAATTCCATCATCAATTCCCCCCTTTGTCATCTGAAAGGAGAGACCACAAGTGGTTTCATGAACCATCATCACTAGAATTTTGAACTCCCCCCCTTAAGGTGCATGCAAGTTTCATCATTGTACTCCCTCCTTTGATTCTCAAGAGAGTACCATACTTGTTCCATTTGAGTATAACACAAAGTGGGCATGCGGAAAAAAACCACATGTTATCTCATCCTGTGAGGGCCATGCTCGAAAGCTACGCCATAAGGGGACCACTTATGTGAGGTACAAAAATGCTATGTGCTACAAGATTGGTATTTACTCGAGATTGAATTCTTCGGTAAGACTTATATAGTCGCTTGGTTGTTGATGACCACAGCCAAGGATCAATGCACTCATAGTGAATCTTCAATCTTCCAGGTTTCTTTAATGTTTAACATCTGTCTGAATAATGGTTATGATTTCCACAATGTTGGCAAGGATGGAGATCAAAACACCGATTTTCCTTGTGACCAACTCGATTGCAATGTTGACACTTTGCATTCTGATGTTGAACTGGAACAGGTGAAAGTGAATCTTCTTTAAGGAATCCATCACTTTGGAACTTGATTGGTCTAGAATAATCAAGAATATAAAAGGTAACTTCCTTGTCGTATCCAAGTCATGTTCTATTCTTGTTGTAGATGATTTCTTTCCAAGGTCTAATGATGGGAATGGAAACACTATTCTAAGTCTGATTATGTTGAACTTGAACAACTTCATATTCATTGGAAGTTGCTTCTGAAGTTGGCTCACTAAGGTTCTTCTTCACTGACTGTTGATCATCATTATCATCATCATCATTATAGAGAAGGTTGTGCTAAACAAAAACTAGTTCAGAACACTTCACTCGCTATTTATTTTTGAGATCAGTCAACTCATCATTCAATAGCTGGGATAGAGATTGAAAAAGTTTAACTTTATCTTGCATCACTTACAAACAAGTTAGCACTGATTGAAGAGTTGTTTTGTTCACTATCACTGCGTTGCCTTCAGTGGTGTTTATTAGAGTGTTTAGTAACTCTAATAATTCTAGATTTTGCTCCATATGAACACACTCACTTGAACCTCTCGTTCACTTTCTCTTCTGACTCGCTTGTACTCGCTCACTTGAAATTGATTCCACGAAGTTGAGGATGTTGGTTACCACCGAAAATGCACCCAAATTTGTGATTACAATGACTTGAATTTTACTTAACCTTGTCAATTTCGACTCAAAATTACAATGAATCTTGGGTGTCGGGTTCAACCGAGAATGCACCCAATTACAAATTCAACTTCACTTGATTTATAAAGACACGTAAACTTACAAAAGGACTATTTGCAAGTTACAATGAATCCTAATTCTGAAGTTAAATTACTCTTCAAATTTGAATGTGTTGTTGAGGCATTTGAGTCTTGTTTTCCTTTGATTACACGATTGTCTTGTTCATTGCTTTAGTATTCTTTTTCAATGCTTGATTGTACTTGTTCTTGAATGTATGTGCTTCACTAGCATTAATTGTGTGATTACATTAACTTTCTTTGTACTCCATGTGTGTGTGATAATGTCAAAACTAGACATAAATTGGCGCAGTACCCCCTGCCTCAACAGGTTCTGCACGACCTCCTGGTCTTAGGATCATTTCAAATCTTCTCCTGAGTTAGATTGACTCTTTGGTTTCCCCATAGGGAATAACACACACACAAGGTGTATTCCATAACTGACCCACAAATATGATCAGGGCTTTTCTTTTCCTTTTGGGATTTCAAATTTTGCGATTTCGCGAATCCTGTTGTCGAGCCCCTTGTCTCTTCAACCTCCGAAACCTGAAACATCAATGAGGGTTGACTTCTTCAATGTGCTGAAAACACGCCTCTTGTTGCCACTTATTTTGGATTTTTCCTTTTCGCAATTTCAGGAGTTGTGTGACCATGCAACTCTACCTCTCGGCTCCCGAAACCCGAAGTGCTGAAATCTCGAAATTCCACACCAAAGTCCTGTCGTGTTTCACGACTTCGGGATTTTCACTCCACTGTGTCCTAGATCCTTGTCGTCAGGATTCTCGGTATGCTGAACCCCGAAATACCGAAATGTCGATGTTTCACTTCAAAGGCACGTAGCATTTTGCGACTTCAGGATTTTCAATGTTAAGGTCTCGATTCCTTGTCGTCAGGATTCCCGGTATGTCGAACCCCAAAATACCGAAATGTCGATGTTTCACTTCAAAGGGGATCAACGATTGTGAACCTCCCCTGATACAATGGCTGGCGTGATTTCGCGTACTGGGAGTTTTTGATGCAATGACTCCAAAATCACTTTCCACTCCAAACTCTGAAACCCGGAATATCAAATTTCGAGCGCAAGATCAACGAGTCCTGACGCTTCTCATCTAACGGTCGTTACTCCTCCCGAGCTTGCTGAATGATGAAAGGCACTCAGCCTTAACTTTCTCATAGATCTGCGGGATCCAACGGTCCACGTGATTTCGCGAGTTCTCCTCAGAGAATTCTCATCGCCCGATTCACTCCTCAAGAATCTCTGACCAAATTGACTTGGTGTCCTTCCACTGAACTTAAATTTTGCGCAATGATTTCTCTCCCCGTCTTCCTTTGAAGACTTCAAAGGTACTAACCCTCCTGAGATTTCACTTGTGGACATAAGTCTCCAAGAGATCCTGCTCACACTCCTTGCGGCAATCCTTCAAATAACCTCTGGTTATTTGAGTCCTCGACTCTGTGCACTCTTTGCAACAACAGTCCTTCCACCTTCACCTTAGTTGATAACTTATAAGGCTTCAGCTATTCTGCACACACCTTGCACGGCTTCTATGCTTCACCTGCACTTATGCTGGAAATGAGAACAATAGTATCTCTCCTGAGCTTTCTAAGATAAAACTCAGACTCTTGTCAACACACGCCTTGCAGACATTTCACTGCACTCCTTGCAGGAACTCTCAGGATGAGAAACAATTGAAACTCATTCTTCTCCTCTCTCAGACTTCATATACTTAACATGAAATCACACATAACACAACATTGAAACAAGTGCATAACAGAGAAAACAAACAGTTGTAAACATACCATTCAATAGATGTAACCAGTAAGCATCATAACACCATGAAAATGAGTCAAAGATTCATATATTAACTCAAGTGCTCTTGTACATGGGTTCTTCTCTACAGCTCTCTGCTACAGCTCTCAATGGTGATAATCTTACAATGATACAAGGGTGAGGGTGTCTATATCTGTTTTCCCTCCTACTCTCTAAACTATCTAATCTATGAATTCAAATCTACCTACTTTCATTAATTTCGTATAAATGCCTTTACATACTACAGATGAGAGCTATCGCTCAAGATCTATTTACAATATCTAAGATATAAATGTAAGTATGNTTTCACTGCACTCCTTGCAGGAACTCTCAGGATGAGAAACAATTGAAACTCATTCTTCTCCTCTCTCAGACTTCATATACTTAACATGAAATCACACATAACACAACATTGAAACAAGTGCATAACAGAGAAAACAAACAGTTGTAAACATACCATTCAATAGATGTAACCAGTAAGCATCATAACACCATGAAAATGAGTCAAAGATTCATATATTAACTCAAGTGCTCTTGTACATGGGTTCTTCTCTACAGCTCTCTGCTACAGCTCTCAATGGTGATAATCTTACAATGATACAAGGGTGAGGGTGTCTATATCTGTTTTCCCTCCTACTCTCTAAACTATCTAATCTATGAATTCAAATCTACCTACTTTCATTAATTTCGTATAAATGCCTTTACATACTACAGATGAGAGCTATCGCTCAAGATCTATTTACAATATCTAAGATATAAATGTAAGTATGTTTTCCCCAACTATCACATTAATATATGATTCATTAATTTTTCAAAACATTTCAAAATGTGCAAAATGTGTGTTGCGCTTTTCCAGTTGTCTTCCGCCTTTATGGTTACTTGGTTGGTTGCTTACGATGCTCCTGCATCATAAATCAGCTCATAAAACAACCATGAAAACATCACCAACACACACTACACAAGATGTACCTAAAATCCCATTATTCAATTTCGAGCGGATCATGGACACAAAAACCAAATAAAATAATTTTATTATGTTATCATTCTTACAATGAAAATGATGGCCAAAACTAAAGCCAAAAGTTTTCCTCCAAATTTTGCGAAACTCCTTCTACAAAAAATAGTGCTCATAAAAAAATATGAGCATTCCACCTTTTAAAAAGACATCAATACAACAATCCTTATATCTCCTCCTTTATATAAAAGGCACAAAATGTCTAAAAAAGAACATGAATATGTTCTTGCTTTGATTTCTAAAAGGATGTTTTCTACTTTATTTTTATATCCCACTTTCTTTTTATTAGCATAAACCATATAAATTCTCAAAAAACACTTAACACTTTTCTTTTTATCTTATTACTTTTCCACAAAAGTAATAAAAAATGATTATGCTATGAGATTAAAAACCATGCAATGAGACTTACACCAAATATTTATGAATTAACACTTCCACTTGTCACCGTATTGCTAGTATTAACTCACAAATAAAATACAAGAGTATGGTAATTATTTGGAATAAATGCACTTAAATCATTGCGAAATTATTCTTACTAATGAGATTTTACTCGGTTTAATTGAGGTTTCCTCCATTGACTGCAAAAAGGAGGATTCATGCCACTGCCATTGACTACAGAAAGGAGGATTCATGCCATGATTTGAGTAGTGCCAAGCTTTGAATGTTGAGTCTGTTTGCATGTGCATTAATCCATAAACTTCACACAACTACCAAATGGCCACCGCATGCTACCATACACATGGATCTCTCTTGGCTTTTGAATATGGTGATCTTATCAACATAGGGATGAAATTGATATTAACAATATCGAGAATGACTCAGATCTACCACATAGATCTATCACTCAGATCTAAACATTATCGCTAGATGTATTCAATGTATATGCAAAAGCTCACAATCTTCCATCATTTTCTGTGTGTATGGAGTGTGTATGGATCTAAAGATACCTAATCTCCATTTGGATTGTTGTGGTTGCGTCTCATTATACAAAACCCTCCAATTTTACTCATACATTTAACAAATAGAGGTGCGCGACTTGGAAAATGGAATTCTTGTGATAAAATTTGAGAGCCACAATATAGATATGGATCTATAGAATATGAAAAACAATTGCATGTGTGTTAGAAAATCTAGTGTGTTAAATCATGTTGCCTTCTCATTCACCCTATTTGCCCTTTTTTTCTTTCCACGGAAGTGTGAATTTTACATAGATCTAGTCCTTTTTCCAATGGATCGTATGTTAGGGGAATCCTTCGGCTCCAAACGAGATTGCATATCTGTGTGATAGAATAGATGGGACTGGTGGTGGGGGATCGTATACAAGTCAAGTTCTCTGGAACAGAGTGGGTGCCAGCTACAATTCGATCTAGATGTGGTTGGGCCAATTAAAAAACAAAAAATGTGCCCAATTGCAGATATCATATGGAGAATACCATCAAATCCTTCATTAAAATAAAAATGTCAGACACAAATTTTGAAACGCTCATGGATCACTACCATGGTGTTATTATCTGCCATAGATATGCAATAAACTACATCTAAGCCAGATATATGCGTGTTTATAAATCAAGCAGATTGTTGTGATACCTGGAAGATTGCTTGAGGTTGATTTTGATGAGATCAATTGAAGATCACTCGCCTTTGCCTTACACATTCATCTAATAATTGTGACACAATACTCTAATGGTGTAAACAATTACAGATCATTCGCCTTGCTCTGATACCAATTGAAGAAATTGAGCATAAGAATATTAGGACAAGAAGATTGGTGGAAAAGGCCTCAAGCCATAATTCTCAACATTGTATTAATCTTAATGATACAAATATATAATACAATAATGAAACCACCTCAATTGTTCTCACATCGACACCTCATCGGGAGATAAGGTAGGAGGAGGAAATATAGGAATCTAGAAACACACTTAGGATAACAACTATATCCTAGCATGTGAAATATACAAAGGTGGTATACTAAGACTTAATGATTGTATATGAGAAAGAGGATAACAATATCGCTAGGCCACACCCAAGGACAAGATGTCTAGAAATTTGATTTCGGTCTGGATGTATCTATGCAGACCACCGCAATACTTGAGCACCAGATGTCGCTTTGAATATTTGATACCCAGCTTGGTGCACAAGGTATGGAAGATATTTGTGAACTCTGGTACTGCTTAGTCTCTTTCTTGCCACAGTATGGTCCATTTGGTATACAATTCGTCATAAATTCTGATAGGGTAGTATTGTTCCTTAATAACATCCCTGAAGGATTCCCAGCTGACCGCAACTATAAATAATGAGGGTTCCTTTGTTTCATTTTGCTCACATAAAGTTTCCCACCAATATTTGACATGGGGAACGACTTTGAGGAGTGAAAAAGTAATATTTTCTCTATTCAAAAAGTTATGGACAGAAAAATACCCTTCTATAAGATTCAACCACTTGTCTATAACATCTATGTCTATCTGAACTTCAAATATAGGAATATTGAAGTCGATTTTTACCTTGAAGGGGGGTGCACCTCCGCTTGAGGAATATGCATTGTCTGTTGGTAGCCACCGAAGGATTTGCACGAAACTATCCATCATCTCGTTCCTCTGTTGCGTGAGGGATTCCTCAAACAACATTTTGAAATGATCTCCTGTCCTGTCATATTTCTTTTCTCTTTCCATGAGAGGTCGCTTGGGTGTGCGAGATCTTTTGTCCTCGAGATAAACAAGCTCGAGACCCAATTCTTTATACCCTGACCTCATTGGAGACATGGATTAAGACGACAAAGAGCAGACCGTTCTTATACCACTGATCTGGATTTTATAAGCAGAACAAAATGAATACAAATTATTAAAATATGCTTAAAACAAAATAACAGAGATACAATAAAACTGGTTTTCTATTCAATAAGTAAATAAGTTGAAGCTGTAAAATGCAACGGAAAACAAGCTTGTTGGAATGGTGGCGACTTATCTCTGAGAAAAGATGTGATGATTGTGCTCATTCACAAGAACATGATTACAATGAGGCTCTGAAGGCCTTTTTACAATAAACAAGAATGTCAAAAACCCTAGACAACCAAAAACCTAACCCTAGGAGATGAAGCGCCAAAAGTCATGTGGGCCCCGTTTGGGTAAGTTAGTACATCAACTTTCTGGGGTCGTAATTTTTGCATATGATCTCTGTTTTAGGCGCATGATAGCTCGTTGGAAAGTTATCGTCAAGGAGATTCATTTTGAAGGCTCAATCAAAGCCTTTGGCTATCATTGAGAAGCTCAATCCCTAAAAACCTTCATTTAGGCCCTCAAAATGGCCCCAGAAGTTAAAAACTGCTAAAAATAGTAAATTGCCAAAATTGCCAGAAAACTGTTTTGAGCGAGTTGGAAAAGGTGGGTGGCCACCGATATCCACTTGGATCATGTTACATCTCTGCTCAAAGATAAGCTATCACCATTCTAGAAAGCTTGTTTTCAGTCAACATTTTACAGTTTTCAGCATATTTCTTATTTAATAGAAGACAAGTTTCACTGTATCTCTGTTATTGTTCATTGTGTCACTGTGTTAATATTATAAATCTGGGTTTTCATTTCGTTCCTCTCATAAATCCGGATCAAACTCCAAGGAAAGAAAAATAGTACAAGATGAACCAAATTGAAATCAGTTTCCCTTGCCTATCCTTGGAAGCTTTTATGGAACAAAAGATTCCCAATGGAGAGGTATGATATAAATTCAATCGAACAAATGACATGATTGGCTATTGGATTATGTTCTGCGAGGATTAGTGAAATAAATTTTCAAGACTATGGATCGAGTAGGAGACAAGGTTGAAGGCATCAAGGGCCTCGTGTCATCCCAATCGATCTCCACACGTCCATTAAATTTTACTTTTAATATAATCATGAGAAAATTCAAATGATGAAAAGAAAGAGAATGAAAACAAATGTATGTATTAAAAAAATAAAACATGAGAAACTATTCCTCAAAGTGGTTATTGAGAAAAGACTAGAGGGGAGAAGCCAATGTTGAAGCTCAACAGTTGGGGACACCTACCTTTCAATTGAGATGTTCTCCTATTTATTCTTACGGCACAAAAGAATAAGGGTTCTTTGATAGAGATTGAGTGGATTTGTTATTTTAATTTCCATGTAAAATCTGATAATGTACTAGACATCATAAGGGTACTATAACTTGCATGTTTGTCGAGAAATAAAGTGAATGATGTTGGTTTTCCCACTTGAGTATTAATGTCTATATGTGAGTTAATGAAAGTTTCTCTATGTTTAAGTTGTTATATGAGTTCATGTTAAAGGTGTGAGGATCCATGATCCATTTCCAGCTGTAGTTTTGTTGATTTCCTTCATGTTTCCATTCTCCGTTAACAAATGAAGAATACCATTAACATGTGATTGACGAAATTGTCGTTGGGTTGAAATTCCTGCACCGTCCGGCGTGTTCAGGTCATGTCAGAGGCGTCCCACGCAGACAGGTAGTAAAGCTGATGGGCATGGGATTGGAAAAGATTATCAGTCCATTCTCGTAATTGTTAGGTTAGGTCTGTGTCACTGAAAATTAAATATCCCAGTGACAATGAAAGTAAGTGAAAGTGATTCGTGAATGATGAGAGTAAAAAGAGAGCGTACAACCAAGGCAAAAGCGATGGAGGGAAACTGGAAAGCGAGAGAAAGGGATGCCACCGCAGTACGAGTAACAGATGCGAACGACGTGGTTATCACTGTACAAATCGTTAAAATTTTGGGATAGATAAAATATACTAAAAAGATGAACTTGTTAAGGAATTGAATCTTGTTTTAACTTGTTAAGGAATTGAATCTCGTTTAAGGATGAAAAACTCTTCTCTTTCCACCATTGAATCCAATCATTTTACGTCATTTATTTGTATTGTGATATAGCTTAAACATGCACAATATCATCATTGAATCCAACCTCTTTGCGTCACTTATTTGCATTGTGATATAGCTTAATCATATACAATAAAGTATAAGTTATTTTCTATAATAAAAACCATTAAAAAATAATGAAATATTGTTGGTGATGGATTCTTTTTATTTTGACATTTATTTCTTCCATTTGTTCTTCATCTTATTTTTTTTCTATTTTATGTGTTTAATCTATTCATTCTTTATGTCTTCTAACTACTCATTGAATTATATTTGTTTTTTCTTCAATCTTTTATTATTAATATTTTCATTATGAAGAGATAGGTTATGTTTTTTTGTATTCTTCTATTTGTCTAAACTTATCTATTCTCTATATCTTCTAACTCATCATTAAATTATATTTTTTTTTTCTCAATTTTACAATTATTAATATCTTCATTATGATGAAATACAATTATATTACGTTAAATGTGGTATTTTAAATATATACTTTATAAATAAGAAAAAAAACACTAAAATAAATATACATTAAAAAAAATAAAACATGAACTAAATCACTCCATTGTAAAAAAAATTGAAAAACTTCCATTGTAAAAAAAATGAAAAACTTAATTTATTGTAAAAAAAAATTAAAAACTTCCATTATAAAAAAATAAAAAACTTAATATTTAAATTAATGCAATATAAAAATTATGTATACCTTATACAATTAAGGTAAAAAATAAATGCTTGATGTAAGTAAAATAATAACACTTCATATTAAAGCATGTACACTCGAGAGTATGTAATTTTCAAAATGCGAGCCATTAAAAAATTAGTATAGTATTTTTGTTTTTGTAATTGCGGCCTTTTCTTTTTATGTTATTTCTTCTTTGCTTTTTCATATGTAAGCTAAAGTCATGTTTTAATTGGTTTTTCAATCATTTTCTATATGGCTTTGCTTTTCTTTGTCCTTTAACTTCATTATTATTAATATTGTTATTATAATATATAATTATGTTTAAATTAGTTTTTCAATCATTTTCTCTATGGCTTTGCTTTTCTTTGTCCTTTAACTTCATTATTATTAATATTGTTATTATAATATATAATTATGTTGAATATTGAGTATATAATGTGTGCCATGTAATAATTAAAGAAGAAACACTAAAATCAATGTATTGTAAAATATATATATATATATATAAGAATTAATATGTTATAGGAAATTATATAAAAAAAAATTAATGTACTTTTCATAAATAGCAAGTTTTTTTTTTAATAATGAGGAAAACATTAAACTAAATACAATGTAAAAAAGAAAATAATAACACTTTATAGTGAAGAAGGTAGAATTGATTATAATTTTTTCCCTATTGTAAATTATTTTAAAAATATTACTATGAAATTGTAAATTATTTTAAAAATATTACTATGAAATTGTAAATTATTTAAAAAATATTACAAGTAAATTATTTTAGCATGGAATTTAAAGGTTGTTAGTAGAAGTGGGTTGCCTTTTTTTTAGGTCTTCAATTTTGTGCACCCACCCTCTTATATATATTATTTCAATTTTGTGCACCCACCATCCCATATATATTGTAGAAAAATAATTGACCATTTTGGACCATAATAGAGTAATTAGTTTTTAATAGTTTAAAGTATTATCTAATCTAAGTTCAAACATGAACTTTTGTATAAAGCTTAATCAAATCCAAGCCTAGATCCATTTTATTTTGATAGATTTGGTGTTAAAAAAAGTCTAGGCTAGCATTTGATTATTGGTTTCAGTTTTCTTGGATGCACCTTGTATTAGATTGTGGTGATCAGTCCTTTATGTCTATGGGATGAAATATAAGTGTTGTATGATGTTTGATATCACCCATTTTCAACAAAAATATAGGTATGAAGTCATTTGGATTTCAAAAAATCTCATGGTAGACTATATTTTAGGAGATAATAAGCAATGACTAACATCATGCAAGGATTCATGTGTAATTTTTTACTAACAATTAACAACATGGAGGAAATTGCAACAGTAATACCGATTTGAATGATGATGTTTATGAGAATAATCCTCAAAATCATTCCTATTGATTTTGATATTGAATGCCAAAGAAAATATATATTTGAAATAATGGTTATAAAAGTTGCTTTAATTAATTGTGAAGTTTTATTCTTGAGACTTTGGTGATTGACAGATCAACAATGTCAATATGTCTCTAATAGACCTATAGAAGATAGGTATTTATCTTCCATAATATTTTCTTATTTTCTTAACATAGGTGTTGACTAAGGAGACGGTGTCTAAGGCTTTCCCAAAAATTAACATAACTAATGGAAAATATTTACAATGTTCTACATATTTACAAAGAGAATTCCTCAAAATAATGAACTAATATTATTTGTTTACATGATTACCAAAAGAAAAATTATCAAAATAATAAACTAATATTATTTTACATGATTACCAACATTGTTTTGATAAAAACACAACAACAATCATTTAGTCTAGAGATGCACATAAGTGCGAGTCAAGTCGAGACATGCTACAGGCCATTATATGCCTATCTCTTGAATGGTTTCCCTCTTAAATACAATAATCAAGGTTACTATTTAGCACGTCCATGTTTTAGTATACCATGGTTTTCTTTCGACAAAAAGATGCATGGAAGTTTATGAGAAGTTCATCAACAATGGAATGAATGTTTTAATTTTTAAAAAATTTGAAGGTCCAAATTCATTGGATTTTAAGTACATTCATTGGATTTTAAGTACATAAGAAGGTTCATAACATACCATTTCAAGATCAGATTGATTTTATCCAGATAATCTTGCTTCAAAACAAACTTAGAAGCCATAATGCATTGCATGTAGCTTATTGACAAAATTGCAGGGAGGTAATAATGAGAATCATTATTGCTTCTCGCTAAGGAAATATATCCTCTGAAATTTCCTCTCCGAATAAGTTCTATTTTTCTTATGGTATTACTATTTAGAATCATACCTCTATTTTTCTTATGGTATTAGTATTTAGAATCATACCTATGTGAGTTGTCAATATTACTTGCCTAAGCCTCTAATTCAACATGGTAGAAGGAGAACCCATCTCATCCATCCTCGAATCAACTACAATATGTAGAACAATATTTCTCTTAACAAATTCTTTTTGTGACATGAAAATTCTAAAAAATATAAATCTAAAAATTTCTTTCTACTTGTCCAAACTACATTAATGTGGGACACAGGTAATGTAATTACTAAGAAAATATTAAACAGTGAAGATGTGGATGAATTGTTGTTGAAGAAATCCACACTCACTCTAATGTATATGAATATGATACAGTTAATTGATAGGTTTGTAATTTAAATATTTATGCTTGCCAAGATGGGTTGACATGTGAGATAAGGAGTCATATTAGTTTTCTCATCGAGAAATTTTAGTAATTTGTGTTTGAGTTTGTTAATTTAAATTTATATCAATGTGAATAAATTATTTTATCTTAATTTATAGTTTACATTATATTATTTTTTGTGTTATATTAATTTTTTTTTTTTGAGTTGTTAGTGTAATTGGTTTGATAACATTTTTAAGTGGCTCTCGGATTCACATATAATTAGTCTAGATTCATCTTAACACCAAATCTATTAAGCATCAAAGAAGATAAAATCGCTTGAAGTGCAAAAGCCATCTTAAGAAAAAAGTGATTGAAATACAAAACCATTTTACCATAAAAATATAAGGCCACACATATGATAATAAACTTACTTGCAATGTGATATAGGTTAAACATGTATAATCAATTTTAAGTATTTTTCTAAACTACACACAATTAAAAAAAAAAACAAGGAAATATGTTATCTTTGTTGGTGCAATCTTTTTCTTTTGGCATTTTTTATTTTCTATTTTGTTTCTTATAGAGTCATTCATTGTGACTAATTTACACTTTTCGATATATATCATTTACGAAGCTATTTTCTCCATTATTCCATTTGTTTAAGTGATTCAATGTCTTATGTCTTCTAATTCATTGTCACAGTATCCTTATTTGTTCTTAAACTTCATCATTATTAATATTCTCATTATGAGGAACCGTGGTTGTGTTGAATACTATATTTTGAATGCATACCCTTTAATAGAGAAGCAAGAACTAAAATAAATGCATTGTAAGAGTGAGAATAATAAAATATTACTGAAATCAATGCACAATAGCAAGGAATTTAAGAATTGTATTCTTAAACTAATGCACTACAGAAACAATTATACTCAATAATGTTGAAGAAAACAAATGAATTCAATGTAATGTATGAAGAAAAATATTATCACTTCATATTAGAGCATGTAAAATTGAGTGGAGGTAATTTTCCAAAATGGAAGCCATTAAAGAAACAATGTGCAATATTTTTTCTATTCTTTTTCTTTCTGCATTTTTCTTCTTTGGTCTTTCCTCTATTCTAGAATTATATATTATGAACATTGAAATGACTAATAAAATAATAATTATTGGCTACGATATGAGAGGGATAGAAACTATGGGGGGTTATGATTCCACAAGAGAGAGGGGTACAAGGGAGAGTTATTCATGAGTATCAATCCAACCCACATCCCTAAATTATTATCATTATGTATAACCTTTTATTTTTCTATTGAGTGTTCTCAAAGCCAGTCGTTAATACCATGTAAGAGGGTGGGTGTGAGGATTTGCATCCCATAGTTATTGGGAGAATGGGGTTGAAGTACAATCATCTTTGGGAAGAGTGTGAGTCAAAAAAGAAAGGGAAAGAGAAGGAAATATGTATGCAGAAAGTCGATAGTTTTTACATGCATATTTTGGGGGAAACTTGAGGGAAACAGAGTGTTGGGAAGAGCACCAACCATGTTCTTCTTGAAGGAAGTCATGGCTTGGCTATGTATTATGTTGAGAGAGAGGCTTGTGTGCCTGTAAAATGGGTTGTAATCTGTTAAGCCCTAATATTAGCTCATTACCCCTTAATTGGGGCATATTATATTAGTAATGTTATTTTATTTATGTCATCTTTAGGCCATTAGTGTAATTATACCTCCTAGTCTCCTATATATAACAAGGAGACATTTTCATTTTGAATCATCTTGTACTTGAACATTTAAGTGGGATAAAAGGAGGTTTCCCCCTCGAAGAGGCCGTTATATATGACATTATCTCTTTTTCAAGGCGTTGAGTACTTTTTATGAGGTTTTTCTATGCTATATTGATATTTGGTTCTTAACATATGGTATCAGAGCTCAAGGTCTTGGGGTTTCTCTACTACATCTGAGACACCTTGGAATTTTCTCTATAACGTTTTCTCTACAAAGTTTCCGAAGAAACGGCTTGGAGGATATTTAGTAGACGGATCAAGGTACGTTGGGTTCAAATTTCAGCTCCTGAGGCCTTATAATTTTGGAGATACAACTTATACAAGATAGGGTTCTGGAATCATCCTGAACTAAGTCATTGCAGAATTTTCGATATAAAAAAAAAATTGCAACATTTCAGACCCTAAAATCTAGAGGTTATTCATAGAAATTAGTAAGGTATCTGTGGTAAAACGTTTAGCGTCTGGGTCATCTTAAATTTGTAGATACACCCTGTGTAAGATAGGGTATATGACTAGTCCTATTGACTAGTCCCAAGAAGGTGTTGCAAGTAAAACAATCATAACATCTTCCTAGAGTATCCAAATTGAGTGGGACTGGTTTCATTGTATCGTGGACAGTCTTTAGTATTTATGGTATGAGTTTCAGAATTTTATATCAATTATTTTGTGTGGGGAACGCTATACGAGTGAGATCTCCTGAAAAGGCCAAAAATTGGCAAGTTGTGGGGAAGTTACCATAAATTCCACTTGGGACATCCAATTTTGATCAGACATGTGGCATTGTAGAGAAGAAATATCAAAGAACTACATAAAAGAAAGTTTCATACCAAGAAGGTCCTAAACTTGGGAAATACAATAGAAGAAAGATTATCTAGCAGAACCACCTCAAAATCAAGGTTCAAAAGTGATACTTGCCACCCAAAAAGGGAAATTCTACACCAAATAAGCCTCCAGACAATCCTACTTAGACTCTTGATGATGTTGAAGAAATGCGTAGGGACATAAATGATTTACAAAATAAGATAGTAACAAAAGATGAACTATAAGAGATGATGGAGGGTTTAAAAGGGGAGATCATGGAAGTATTGAAAAATTTTGTAACAGAGAAAACACCTGAAAGTGAAAATGCATCCCATGAAATTCATGATGAGCACACAAGGAAGTTGAATCAAGAATGGAGAAACTCCAACTTTGGTTTGAAGACCAACCACATTCCTAAGATTGATATGAGAAAGTTTGATGGCAAGGACCTAATCACATGGATACTTCAGATGGAGCAATTCTTTGATCTCCATA
>SNQJ01S0067253.1:9742-26053 GCA_010110895.2 Picea sitchensis | reverse complement strand
TCATCGAGATCAATTTTCTGATCTTACATCAAGGGAAGTTGATTTAGCCTTTGGTTTAAAATATAAACAGGCAAGTTAAATTTTTTACCCACATTTTCCTAGTTTTTTCCCAATTTTTCAATGTATTTGGTTTGTTTAATTTTTGAAATATATATTTACTAAGTCCTATATGAGGTTTATTCATTCACAATGTATTTTTTACTTGTTGTCCATGTTGCAGTTGAAACATCACAAGGCTATGTGGTGTAATGGTCGTAAATTTCATATCAAAATGTTGGATGATAAGATGAAAACCTCGGATTGTGGGATAGCTGCATTGTTTAAGGTCACCAACATTTCCTCTAGAAGTGATATAAATCCAAAAGAAACTGAGAATAGGTACTATGGCCATTTGGAGAATATAATTGAGTGTGATTTTAATTCCTTTAAAATCATTTTTTTAGGTTAAATGGTACAT
This sequence comes from Picea sitchensis, assembly GCA_010110895.2. Taxonomy (NCBI): domain Eukaryota; kingdom Viridiplantae; phylum Streptophyta; class Pinopsida; order Pinales; family Pinaceae; genus Picea; species Picea sitchensis. Next base: position 25,596 of record SNQJ01S0067253.1, on the reverse strand, counting down.
GCTACGGATGCATGAACGTGATCCTGAAAGAACTTTTATTGAGCATGATAATGGATTTACCATGGTTAATACAAGTGCATTTGAACCAGGTACAGAGCCTTATTTTCTTCCAAGTCAATGTGAACAAGTATTTTACTCAGAGGTACCTGGTAAAGCAGGTTGGTCATACGTTGTTAGATATGATCCAAGAGGAAGACCAGTAAAGTATAATCATGTAGCCGAGGATGAAGATAATAACAAGGAAGAAGATCATTATTATGCATATAAGGAGTAGGTGGCTCATGTAGTCGACGTGTTAGACAAATACTTTGAAGAAGTTGATCATCCAAATGTAGGAGACGACGATCTCATTGATGATATCGATAACTATATTAGCGAAAATGACGTTGATGATGATGTTGATAGGAGTGAGCCTTTCACCAATATTGATTCTGAACCAGATCCTGATACAGATGTTGAGTTGGATGAAGAAGAAGATGATTGATATTTAATTGTTGAAAAGAAGAGGTATGTGTTTATATATTTTATATGGTCTTTATATGTTTTTATTTTGTATAATATAGTATATGATACATGTTATTTAGAATTTAAAATTAGGTAATATGGGGAAATTGAGAGTGATGTGAGGGGGGGTGGGGGACAATTAGAGATTCCACCTTCACGTGGTTTCCCATGTTTAGTAGAGAATTAAGTATTCTTGAAACCAAGAGGAGCTCTGCACGACTATGCCTAATCATACCAACGATGTAGGTATGTTCATCATCAATTAATCAAAATATGTCCATCATTCTCCAAATATCTTATACAAATTTTACAAGGAAATTGTACTAGGACTGGACACGGGAAACAATGGCGTGTGAATGGGACCAACGTTAAAAAAAATTCAAATTTTTTCTGAATGCATTGAAATTTTACATGGATAGACTATTCGCATTCCTTAATGATATGGGAGGGTTTCTGGACTCAAATTTGACTCACACACCCACTTCTTCCATCATCAATTCATCATGTAAACCATAAACCCTAATTTAGTGGAGTCATCGATTTGTCAGGTTTTAGTGTTCCCAGTGAATGGATGCGTTGTTGTTGACATGGAATGAGACATTAATTGAACTTTGACTAGATTGAAAGGCACGTGCAATTGAAAATACTAACAACCCAAAACTAAAAGGGATCAATACACAAACCAAGGAAATTGTACTAGGACTAGACACAAGCAAAAATGACTTGTGAATGGGGCCATGGGCTTACAGTTCAACATCCCAAACTTCTTCAATATATCAACTGTGTAATTCTCGTGACTCGGGAAGGTCTCACCATTAACATTATTATAGTATAGGTTGGTATCAACAACACTTTTTCTGAATCCCAAACTCATAAGGTGTCTTGTTTAGGAGAAGACTTGATCAAAATTGGGGTCATTTATTTGACCAATTAGTGAGATCATCAAGGTAATTGTGGGATAAATCATAAAAAGAATAGAACATTACACACTAAAGGTATAACATGGTAGGTGAAGGTGCCCCCAATGTAGTTAACAGGGTCTTTCATTATCAAAATGTCAAATCTAGATTTGATTATACCCTAAAAAACCCATACATGAGGGATAGGGCCTCATCTATTGCACATGCATCATGACTTGGTTTATGAAGGGGGTAGGGAAGTTGTCTTTTAGGCAGGCCTATTTCAAATCATGAAAATCAATGCACACGCAAATGCTACCATGTTTTTGGTTTACATGGACTGGGTTGGATACCTAGCTTTCTTTCAAGCAAGCCTAGTTCAAATCATGAAAATCACTACACACATGAATATGGTGACATTTTTTTGTAAAAGTAGGTTGGATACCCATGAGGTATATGAAATTGGGTAAATGGATTTTACTTTATGAACTTTATAAATATATTATTTGATGGGTATGTCTTTTAAGGGGTGTGCAGATCTTTGTTTCTATCAGATAAGGGGTATGTCAATCCATGTGTCGATGTAATGCTCAATGATGGTGAAATATAGTTTAGGATATTTTAAACAATACCAATTAAATATGTTGTAAAACTCTTGGAAATATATTTTCATTGGAATATTGCTTTAGGGGGATATGTAGCTCCTAAGAGAATAATAAACCAAACCCCAAAAAAAATTCAAACTTGCATGCGAGGAGAGCACATGAGGAGAATCGAGGATATTCGAGGATAGATGAGGAGAGAACACCACGAGTAGATTCAAGGAGAACACAAGGAGTAACTCCCCAAACCCTGACATCTACGCAAGGGCACATCGGAGAAGGAGATCAAGGGTGAAGGAGACTGAGCTAGAGGGTGTGCAGAGGAGAATGAGCTAGAGGGCACACTGTGAGCAATCTTGAGAATGGTGAGTGGTATTTCTAGCAATCCCAACCAGAATTTTTGCATTGAGATATGGTTTCGCCAAGTTGCCTCTATTTTTGTTTTCCCTTTGTCTACCAAAAAAAAACATTTTTTGACTGTGTCGATCTTGGAAAGGCCAAGTTCAATCTCATCTGCCCCCCCCTCTCTACCTTGAATGCAAGAAAAAAACCAGAACGTACACATGTCTGTCATCCAAAATGGACCCTGCAACCTTCTCCTCCTCACTATTCTCACAATCCAGGTCTGTCCACATAGGTGTTGTCTACATAGGAATTGTCTACAACATTCTATTTTGGCCCACTAGATCTTGGACAATGAGGCATAAAAAAAATATGGCGGTTGTCCATAGCGTTCTCTATAGAATCAAAAAAAAATCTAGAATAATTCCATAGTGTTCTTCATAAAAGTCTGGTCCTTATGAATAATATGAAAGAGTTGTATGTAGAATGTTGATTAACCAACTATCCAGCTCCATGTTCTGGGAGTTGAATTCCTTTGATAAGATCTTGACAAACCCCATGATAAATGAGATAATCTAGGGTCTTTACTACCATTTTAAAAAATACTTTTGTTGGATGGACCCTAAGTGTCCCATATATTATGATTCACAATTGTTGATAGGCAGGAAGACTGAGGCTTTGTAGAGTGTCTCAGAAGTGTAGAGGAAACATTTCCTGAAGTCCATGGCCTTGATCATGCCTATATTTGAGGGTCATTCGATCATGTCATAAGATTTCCCAAAAATCAATCTCAATGAAGAGGGTGTTGAAATCAAGGAAACATTTTAGGGCATTCCATAACTTTTTCCCCTTCAAGTAATATCATAGACAACCTTCCATCCAAAGTCAGCAAAATTGAAACCCATTTTTGAGAGTTGTTGGTGCCTCATCCTATAACCGAAGGTAATGTTAGGAAATATGGAGACGTCGTCGGGGGCCCTGGGAAGAGTTATCTTTTATTTTTAACAACTTTCCCACCCTGAAATCGACTCAACTAGAGATAGGGTCAAGCAGCTGGAAGAGCATCGCAAGTCTTGCGGTGTCCAATGCGCCCTCGACGACCCTTGAAAATTTGGAGGACCGAGTATCGTCCATGCCCGGTCGTACTCATAACCGCATCAGGTCTCCAAGGTGAACAACCTCTGGTCAATAGAACAATGTAGGTAAGGGAAGTCGGAAAAATGGATCTGTAACTTTGGGAAAAGGATTGGTTGTAAGGGTTGGGCCTAGGGGTCTGCATCCTCAACCTGTGGGTTATGAGCAGTCTAACCATGGGACTGTCATTGATTAATGCTACCTCCTTTTGAATGGTAGTACAAATAATTAATGCTACCTCCTTTCGAATGGTAGAGCATGACCTATCATTCATGTTCCAACACATAGTAGTCAAGAATACCATCCATTGCTAATTGTTGGGATCTAATTGTTGGGCTCTAAAGATGTCATAAAAACAACCTTAGTTTAAAATTAGTTTATCAACCCGGGGATTCGTCTTCTATTTCAATAATATCAACAAAGTCTATGCAGATAGCTCGTAGAGGCTAAAATCGCGTATCAAATATGATTTTATCAACTATCAAGTTCCTCACACATTCATTAAGTTTCTAAAGCTAAGATCCTACTGAACATGATTGAAATATGATCTATAATGTGCTATGAATTGAAGGCATGAATTAAATTGTTGAATTGATCTAATTAAGGGACAAGAATTGAATCTGATATTAAAGGCATGAATTGATCTAATTAAGAAATAGGAATTGGATCTATAAAAACAAGTTGACCTATTGATGACTATATAATATGCTGGAAAGAAATAACTTAATACTGTAAGTTGAGACTGTTACAAGGGGAAAACTCTCTATGGCCAAGGGTAAACCACAACAGACAGGTATGACTGCAGAAATCAACTCAGTTCCAACATATGGTATATAAACTAATGTGCAATATAAGAAAGAGGCCTACCTCGATCCAACGTTTGATGATGTTCCACCGTTGAGCACTTTGACCCAAAGATTTATACCTGCAAGAAATTCTCAACAAACAAGAAGAGAAAGTATACAGTTATAATATAAAAGGGGTTAGCACATCAGATAGCATAATCCATTAATAAACATTACAAACACGCCCATGGATAATAATCATATATTTGCAAGATATCAATAGGATGGGAAAGGAGTATTTCTATTAATAATTGATCAGTAGAAGTGACAATGATACAGGCTACTGTGTCGACATGGTTCAAAACCAAGAAACCAAGTTCCTTCCAACTGGGTCTCCACCACTTCAATCCTCCACCAAAGGCAAGCTCATAGAAAAGAGGAAATGAGGTCCTATCAACAATAGGGAAAGAGCTTGGGGGATGAACACTGTGTTCAGACTTGAGGAATGGAGGGATGTAGACTCAATCTGAAGTAATTTATCCATAGTAACTTTTCTCTCAAAGTTGAATGCTTTCTCCTCCTTTTCCATAGGTCAAAATTGTTCTCTTATAGCCTTCAGGATGCCACTGAAGGGTCGAGTCGGAACGTTTCCAGTATATGGAAGGCCAAGGATCAGAGATCTCCTATTATGACATGGAAACCCGACCTCATTTTGTAGTTTATGGCACAAATCCCAATGTACGTAGGTTGTAGTGGATCAGCAAGCGTATATGCATCTTGCATAGTAGATGGGGAGCGTATATGTGGAAAAATGTATATTTTTATCACTGGATTCATCAAAAGGGGATGATAAGTCTAGAAATGGAAATGGAAAAATTCCCTTTGTGCAAGATAGAAATGGTGAGGAAAATCTTGCTATAACAGATGCCCCCTAATTTTTGAGATCAGAGGAGTATTTGCGATGGCTGAAATACATTATAAATAACCCAGAAGTGGAGTGGTAGAGAACCAGCTGGATGAACTCAATTACTCATTACATTATGTACTAACTTTTCATACATGGCTTCCAAGAATACAATGCAAATCCATGTGGAAAATATACCAAACAAGTGTTCATGGCCATGAATAGGAAAATACAAATGTGGTTACGTGCCAAAAGTTGTCATAGTCACGAACAAGCCCTAGTGAAACTAGTCTCAAAATCAATCTGAAGATATCTATATACCACAAAGTACCATCTAATATCCCATGATCACTGAAGTCAAATAGGTATTGGTCCAATGAAGGGGAAGAAACAACTCAGGAAAGCAGAGGCCACATAATGATGTCTTCAAGTATTCTACACTATCTTCCAAGGGTGCAAGTCTACATCATGTGAATAAATGAGTTGAGGTCGAACACGATGAGACATCGTTTTATTACTGGGCATTGAGGTATACCATTAACAAATGCGAGACAACCTACCAATAATGAAAGTAGGTATCAAGGCACCGAGTACATTCCTACAAGAATGAAAAAGGAGTTGATGTCAAACACTTGAGAAATCCATTGATCAGGAGACATTGATGTATTCCCATCTGTCAATGGCAAGAGATCCTGCCACTAATGACTGCAAGCCTCAAGGTACTCATAAAACTCTAGGTCCCATATCCATAATAAATGATCTAAAGTTGATGGAAAGAGACCTGCTAAAAGGAGAGCATTGATGCATCTCTCATCAGTTAGCACAAGGAACAAAGCAATATCTTCATGATTTGGTGGAGATCATATGAAGAACATGTTCACGAACTAATGAACCTGTGCATCTTTCGCATGTGCCAAATGCAAGTGGTACACGAAAAAGACCCTCTGAATAACAACCAATGATGAAAAAATGATGACAAAGGAGAGGAAACCACCAATAATTCTAATGGATTCCAAGACACTGCATAAATCCCAAAGTGTGATTAGATGTCTTTTCGTCGAACACAAGGGAAACCACCTAGTCAACGACTAATGATGAAGTGTCGATTGTTGGGTTCAAGGTGACCTACCAGTGATGAAAGTAGGTCCAGGGTGCATGATAAGACCAAAGTATCATGTGATTCTGAGACAAAACTGAGGGTATGGACGACATGCGAAGTCAAGATTTCTAAGGAGTGGTTGGCATAGGTTGATAGACTTCCTTTGAACAAGAGCATGAGACATATGGTGAACTCTGGCAGCATGGAATCAATGATGTGACAATTACATGCAGGAGGCGTCCATAATGTTCTTTGTAGGGATTAGAAGAGTAACCAGTGGGTAGAGAAAATTATGTAGCGAGATCAACTTCCTAAGGCCATGCTAAACCCAAAATTATGATGACACAAGGACTCAATAACTTTGTGCTCTATTCAAAGGTGACACGACTGCTTCCAATTAAAATATAGTACTCCCTTCTCGCCCGTCTTTTTTTTTTCATAACAAATGAATGCTATGATACAGAGGAGGGAGCGAGTGTTGCAAGTAAGAAAAACTAGTTCCTGTAGTGGAACATACCTATGCTCAATGTAGGGGAATGCATGTAGGAGATGGAAACTCGGGGTGATGTTCCCTCCAGGGTATAGGGTGTCAAATTGTGAAGGATATAAACAAGGCTTTGCTTGGTGGAGGATGCAAAAACTTCTTAGGCAATGGTTTATAATGCAAAGTGAGAACCGGCTAAAGGCTCAATACTGAAAGCGAGGGAATGAGATGCAATCACAACTTAATGCCAAAAAATGTCCTTTTTTATGTCTTTTAGTCTACTTGGTGTGAAAAAGGGGTAAACTTGTGCCAAATAGACATCTTTTCAAATCCAATTTATGAGTGTGAAAAAGACAAGTTCACTTGGCAATTTTTCTATTTTTGATAACGAGTCGGAAAAGAGATTAACTAAGACTCATGACCTTTCAAATCCAATTTTAACGAGTGTGAAAGGGATAAATCACTCAGCAATATTTTTTATTTTTTAGACGAGTCGAAAAAGATCTTAATTAAGACTCGTTTGGAAGATTCTAAGTGGCAAGCCATGGGCGAGGCCAAGGCTCCCGTGCAGACCTTCTGTGGAATCAGCATCTTACGAAGAACTAACACAAGCTTGGGAAGACCTAAATATCTCCAATTCAAGGAGGGAAAAGTGTTAACAGAGGTTATCGCCTATGTGTTATATCGGATAATGCCTCTTCCTGGAAAATACATAGGCGGGGGCATTAGATAACCCACAAGACCATCCCAATAAAAGGGAACCTCATCAAGACTTAGAGGGATAGAACTTAGGAAGAGTAAAAATATCTCTTGTTTAGAAGGTGAAGTACTAGAAATTCTAAGTACATGGCATAGAAGGTATATAACCAGAGCCAAAAGAGTGGGAACGACCAAAAATTGCATTGGCAGGACCGCTTACTTAGACTTGTCACTCTTCAAGAGAAGAGTGGGGTCAATCAAATATTGCATTGATATGAACATTTTCTCAACCATTGGTTGAATAGGATGCGAGACAACAAGGTCAAGAGGTGCATCAGCCCAAAAAATAGGAGTGTCATTGGTCGAAGATTGCATCGACGGGACCATTGGTTGAACAAGATGCAAGACAACAAGGTCAAGAGATGCATCACCCCTGAACATAGGATAGGTGTTGATCGAAGATTTCATTGACACGACCACAGGTTGAACGGGATGTGAGACAACAAGGTCAGAGGATGCATCAACCCCTAAAGGGAAAGGGGTGTTAGTTGAAGATTGCATCAGCATGACTGTTAAGAAGGAATAGAGTGTTGTGAAACCATAGATGCCTCAGAACCTGAAGGGCCCTTAGGTGAGCCCCACATTTATGGTATCCCAATAGTAACAGGACACAAACGAGTAAGGTGACTTCCTTCACAAGTCCTGCAAAGGAATCTAGTCTTACGTCTGAGATGTATAGGCTTCTCAATCACATGAATGCCCCCAGCATGACATGTAGTGGTTGGTGGCATGCTCCCAGCATGAATTGTAGAGGCTAGTAGAAAATATCCAACATGAATAGTAGAGGTTGATGATGGATTTGTAGTGTGACTAGCAGTGACTAGACATGTGCTCCCATCATGACTTGTAGTGGTTGGTTTCAGGCCTTCAACATGACTTGCAGAGGTTGTCGACCAATCTCCAACATGACTAGTAGAGGTTGTTGATATAATTCCATTATGATATGCAGTGACTGGACTTGTGCCCCCAACATGAATTGCAGTGGATGGTTGCAGGTCTTCAACATGACTCATAGAGATTGTCGACCAATCTCCAACGTGACTAGCAGAGGTTGGTGATATAATGCCAGTATGATACGTAGTGACTGGACTTGTGCCCGAGCATGACTTGTAGTGGCTGGTTTCAGGTCTTCAACATGACTCACATAGGTTGTCAACCAATATCCAACATGACTAATAGAGGTTGGTGATACAATGCCAATATGACACACAGTGATTGGACTTGTGGCGGTGGTGAATTGTAGCATTTGAGACCAAGGTCCAAGGAAAGATTGGTTCTGAGAAATTCCAGGCTAGGAAGGATCCTGGTTTACACCCTGTCCCTGTCCAATAGGATAGTATTCTCCTCCATACTGATTCATAAAGGGTTGTAAGGGCATAGACACTAAGGAAGTTGCTTGCGAAGAGAAAGTGGCATGACAAGGGTTACTCATGTGAGGATATATGCTTCCCCCAGATGAAGAAACTTCGTGAGGGGGGTTGCCCATACTATAAAAATAATTCCCCCTAGATGAAACACCAGAGGGTAGACAGAGGTCCACCATGGGAAAATCGTTCGTAGGAACCGATATAGAGGAAGAAGGATAAGTGGATGGAGTGTAACAAGTAGAATGATTTTGGGCACTTACTTCTTGCATAGTGGATTCATAGGAAGGAAGATTCCAACCTCCTACTGTAAGAGGTGTTTGAAGGATATGGCTCCCACCAAACGGAGAGGGATAATAAGGAGGCATCATGCCTCTAGACCCAAAACTTGTATGTGCATAAGGAGGTGAGATAGAGGATGGAAAGTGCGAAGACATATCAGACATACCATTAGAAAAATGATTAGAGACCCAAGGCGTTGACTGAGTATTATAATTATGCATACCATAATGCGAAGCGGAAGGGTCCATTCCCATGAAATGAGTGGACATCATGGGGGGGTAGCAGTAAATGAGGGAGCAAAAGGAACTCCATTGTCCGTGATAACGAAGACTCGGTATAGACTCCTAAGGCCAACTAGTAAGCAAAGAGAATACCAAAATGTCAAATGACCAATATGCATGCAAACAGGCTAAAGTGGCTGAGTGACCTCCCTCGCTAAAGAAGGTATGTCTCGTCCAAGAGGGACCTGAGACTCCCCGCTAAAGATTGGAGGTAACAAAATTAGTTATAAGGGCCCTCATAGGCTTAAAAACCAGTTGGTCAGATCCCCCTGGAGAGGTAATCCTCCATAAAGGTTGTGTGTTGTTCGACCCCTATCTGACTCAGGATACAAGAAAAATAACCCCTGCAAGTAACCTATGAGATACCTAAGTCAAGAAACTAATAAGCCACTCTATAACCGATGCACAGGCGAGCAGTCATAAGTTCGGATCACCGTATGGGAAGGGTAGAAAATAACGAAGCCTTGAAAGCACCACCTCTCATAGAGGTATGGGTACTAGCAAGATCCCCAAATACGAATAAATCCACAGAAATATCTCTGACGCTAGGTGAGTATCCAGGGGTTATCCCTTCAACTAAATTTGTGCGACCTCGTGATTAACTACAGTGTGAGCAGAGCCTCTTGATATTACCAATTATACAATGGACTTCTCAACTCCCTGTCTCAGACACATATGTTTATTTAATTGCCTTGGAGAATTTTACTCACAAGATCCTATTCCAAGGCACTAAATCCTAGGCTAGTTTATGCACCCTAAGAAATAAAATCGTGACTAATCAATTTTAGTTTAAAGTGTAAATTTTATTGTTCGTGGTTACTCAAAAAGGTATGGAAGTGAAACTCATGATGTTATGACTCTGGAAGAAAATAAATATGGATATAATGCAAAGTCTATCTTTAACTTTTCAATGAATGATATGCCAATAAGAACAGTGCAGTCTTCAATTTCAACTCTGCAATTCAGAAGTAAAATGCAATCTTTCACTAAATGTGCTAATCTAAGGATAAAGATTCAAAGACGAAAATGCCAACCAATGCAAAATGACTATTTTTTCGTATTTTCAATATACTAAAAAGAAAATGCATGGACTGATGAGCAACCTGATATATAAATTCTACTATGTATAAAAGAAATAACCCGAGTAGAATACCAAACAACCACGCAAATAGTCCAGAGAACAAAGACAAATCAAAAATGGAAAACAAAGAGAAAGACTCCACCCAAAAATTCAACTCCAAACAAGTTTCCTGTAATCCCAGATAATTTCAACAGACACTACAAAGACCTAAGAAGGCTCGACAATCTTTAAATCCTACCCAACAGTCACTAAACCAAGAGAACAAGCCAGGGGAAGTGGTATACACGATTGTTCAGGAGAACAAAGCATATATACGCTTCCTGTAGTGAGACAGTAAGCGTGTATATGTGACTGTCAAGGAAAAAAGGGCATATATGCTTTAAAACAAGGCCGGGCAGGGGAAAAAGGATGAAAACTTGGACCCAGAGTGAACAAGACATGTCAAGCAGTGATACAACAAGAAACACAAAGGAAAAAGAGTAATGTAAGAAGAAAAAGTACTTCAACCCTTAGAAGGAATATCTCTCCCCAGTGGAGTCGTCATTTTTGTGACAAGGGGAAAACTCTCTATGGACAAGGGTAAACCACAATAGACAGGTATGACTGCAGAAATCAACTCAATTCCAACATATGCTATATAAACTAATGTGAAATATAAGAAAGAGGCCTACCTCGATCCAATGTTTGATGATGTTCCACCGTTGAGCACTTTGACCCAAAGATTTATACCTGCAAGAAGTTCTCAACAAACAAGCAGAGCAAGTATACAGTGATAATATAAAAGGGGTTAGCACATCATATAGCATAATCCATTAATAAACATTACAAAAATGCCCATGGATAATAATCATATATTTGCAAGATATCAATAGGACAGGAAAGGAGTATTTCTATTAATAATTGATCAGCAGAAGTGACAACGTTATAGAATTCTGTGTCGGCATGGTTTGAAACCAAGAAACCAATTTCCTTTCAACTGGGTCTCCACCACTTCAATCCTCCACCAAAGGCAAGCTCATAGGAAAGAAGCAATGAGGTCCTCTCAACAATAGGGAAAGATCTTGGGGGTTGAACACTGTGTTTAGACTTGAGGGACAAAGGGATGCAGACTCAATATGAAGTTATTTCTCCAAAGTAACTTTTCTCTCAAAGTTGAATGTTTTCTCTTCATTTTCCATAGGTCAAAATTGTGCTCTTATAGCCTTCAGGATGCAACTGAAGGGTCGAGTCAGAACATTTCCAATATATGGAAGGCCAAAGATCAGAGATCTCCTATCGTGACATGAAAACCCGACCTCATTTTCTATTTTCTGGCACAAATCCCAATGTACGCGGCCTGTAGTGGATCAGCATATAGGGAGTGTATAGGGAGCGTATATGTGGGAAAATGTATATTTTTAGCTCTGCATTCATCAAAAGGGGATGATAAGTCTGCAAAAGGAAATGGAAAAAGTCCCTCTATGCAAGATAGCAATGGTGAGGCAAATCTTGTTATAACAGAGACAGAACAGTAATTGAACAACAAATGCTAACTAAGTAGAAGGAACAACAAACGTTAATTAAGCAAAAGAAACAGTGATTGCTAATTTAACGAAAAGGAACAACAAATGCTAATTTAGTAATGCAACTAATTAATGCTACCACCTTTTGAATGGTAGTGAAACTACTTCTTCTTTTAGCTTTTAGAAGTGCTTGGGGCATTTATCGAGGTGTAATTTCCAACAATCTTTTTGTGTCACTTTCTCTCACAAGACTTGTGATACATGGTGGAAGGTGTTGTTTCTTGTGTCATTGCTACATTCTTCTTCACATCCCACTTCTTATTCTTCCCATAAATGACACCTTGAACCACCACAAATAACCTCTCAAAGGCATCCTTTTCCAATTAGGTATAGAGGTAACACTAACATTCTTGAGCACTAGGTATGGGTCTCGGGGCCTTGACATGGTCAAGGGAGGAAAAATGAACTTTAGGCCTTAAAGGAAGCTTTCAATGATCTAGGGCCAATAAGGATGCCTCATATAACCACACAAGGCCTTCTGAGTGTATTCCAACCTATGGTTGGGGATGTCGGTGCCACTAGGTGTTTTTGAGTAGTAGGTATGTGTCTCAAGGTCTTGGAAATGATATAGGGAAGAAGGCCATGCCTTAGGTTCTAATGAAATCTTTGATTCATCTAGAGCCATGAACAATGCCTCAAAGTACCACACATAAACTCCAGAGGGGTATCCTTGGCCTCAACTATATGAAACTTTATGCAACTATATGCAACTATGCAACTATATGCAACTTATGCAACTATGCAACTATATGAAAATATGAAACTTATCCAACTATATGCAATTATGCAACTATATGAAACTATATGCAACTTTATGCAACAATGCAAATTATGCAACTATATGCAACAATGCAACTTATGCAACTATATGAAAATATATTGCAACTATATGCAACTATATAGCAACAATTATGTATGCAACTATATGCAAATATGCAACTATATGCAACTAACTCCAACTATGCAACAATGCAACTTATCATGTTTTTTAGTGACAATATGCAACTATATGCAACTTTATGCAACACTAAAACTTATGCAACTATATGCAACTAATGCAACTATATGCAACTATATGCAACAATGAAACTATATGCAACTATATTGCAACTATATGCAACTGTGTTGGTACCAAAAACATGTATTGGCACGATAACTTATCTTCTTGTTTTAACGAGTGTAGGTACCACCAAATAGGTATCTGCAACAATGCAACTCTATGCAACTGTGTTGGTACCAAAAACATATATTGGCACGATAACTTATCTTCTTGTTTTAACGAGTGTAGGTACCACCAAATAGGTATCTATCGGATCTATCTTCCTCGAGTGATGATCAAGATATACTAANATGCAACTATATGCAACTGTGTTGGTACCAAAAACATATATTGGCACGATAACTTATCTTCTTGTTTTAACGAGTGTAGGTACCACCAAATAGGTATCTATCGGATCTATCTTCCTCGAGTGATGATCAAGATATACTAAGAGAGGTTGAAACTGAGACGTGTTGTACTAGATCTACCGATTCTAGACCAACTAGATATGAAAAGGTAAGGAAAATATTTTGTATACGCATGCAATTTTTTATTGCCAATGGAGGGCTGTGTAATTATGATGCTGAGAGAATAGGTGAAATTGAGTTGCCCTTGAGGTATAAACATCTAGTGCAACGACGGGCACCTAAGGAGCTACCTGAAGTGGACATAGATTTATTCATCGGTGGGAGGATGTATCACATTGCTCCTTTGTCCTTAAATGGATTGGGGTTATTTTCCATGGATGGCATAAAGGTTGGCTATGGCACTATAACTAAATTGATGGAGTATGTCGAACCATTATACAAATACAATCACTGGCTGATGTTGGTCCGATTACGCAAAGTATGCGGAGATATGGAGTTGCCGCAAATTATATACAACTAATAGATAACAATCAAAATAAAGGGGCCACTATGTAAATTGATGGAAGGCCAAAATCTAATGGAAACATTGCAAGCTTTATAAATAGTACACGACCAGTGACAACAACTAAGAAACCAAATTGCATATTTGAGGGATGCGAAGGAAATCATATATTTGTATGTGCAACAAAAACAATAGTTCCAGGTGAAGAGTTGTTGATCAATTACAACTTAAATAGAATAGATGGAGGGGGTGTGACTATGTGGGTAAATATCTTACATACCATTCAACTCAACTTTTGATCAATCAATTTTTTACTGCATATATTTCATTTTTCATTATTTATTTTATGATATTACTGCAATATTTCATTTTTTTAATATTACAATTACTTTCATAACTCTTGTTGATTAATTTATTGTGTAAACATCTATCCAGGGTGACCGTGAGATATCACAGACTACATCTATCCAGGGTGATTGTGGAAAGACACCCACTGTGCCTCAACATGTAAATGTTAAATACAATAACAACTTATGACTACAACAACTAAATTTCAGAAATTTCATCATTGTTTTTTCTAATATTACTGCAATACTTCATTTTTTTAATGTTACAGGTGAATTTCATAACTTTTATTGATTGATTTATTGTCTCAACATCTATCCAGGGTGACCATGGCAGAAAATCCACCACTACATCTGTTCAGGGTGACCGTGGAAAGGCACTCACTGTGCCTCACCAGGTAAATGTTAAATACAGTAACAACTTATGACTACAACAACTAAATTTATGAAATTTTGTTATTTTTTTTTCTGATATTACTGCAATATTTCATTTTTTTAATGTTACAGGTGAATTTCATAACTTTTGTTGATTGATTTATTGTGTCAACATCTGTCCAAGGTGACCGTGTTCGAAAATCACCCGCTACATCTGTCCAGGGTGACCATTGAAAGGCACCTGTTGTGCCTCACCGGGTAAATGTTAAATACAGTAACAACTTATGACTACAAAAACTAAATTTCTCAAATGTTAAAGTTCATCTCATTAATTTTATTCATCAATGTATTGTGGCATGGTCAACATGGGAAGGCTCCCACTAAGGATATTGATGAGGATGAAATATTTTATTTGAATGACCCAATGACAACTGTAACGAAGGCCTTGAAGAAGGATAGCATATAATATCTAGGTTTGCTTAGCAAAAGACCCCTGACACAGGAGAACAAGGCAAGAATTGTAGAGCTACAAAACACAATAACTAATTTTGGGGTAAGTGGAATCTTCACATATTTTTATCAGCTATGACAGTTTCATATCTGTTTTTTTGTTTTATATTTTGTATATGATCCGATAAAATAAAGTTTTCCATTTGTAGGATTTTTTGAACCCCGTGCATGGGGAACCTATCAATCCTACAACTTCTATAGGTAGCAGTGATGGTCCAATGCAAAAAAAATGTAAACATAGCAAAGTGCAAGTGAGGATTTTTGAGCCTCTTGAGGTTCCCCTTGAATCCATTGATGAGCGAAATGATTTTTATCGGCATGACACACCGGAGCATGATAAGCCAGAGCCTGGGAGTCCACATGACTCCGGAGAGGAACGTTCTATAGATGGAGAGGATACTACTATGCATGGACTAGAATGAATTAAAAGCAGCAAATCACAAGATCTCACCTTTCTGGTGGACGACGCATGTGTTCTGATCAAGATTCATAAGATTGCAGGTAATTGTTAATTAATTGATTCATTTTTTTCATGAAATTGAAATGGACATTTGTTGAGATTATTATAAATTAATGGATAACACATTTCTGCAGGAAACAATGTTTTCTATAGAAACTTAAATGACAAAGCATT
>SNQJ01S0067252.1:29545-39814 GCA_010110895.2 Picea sitchensis | reverse complement strand
TGGTGATGGTGATGCTCATGATCTAGTCATGAAATAGTCTAGATGACTATATTGATGCTACCGGGTAAATGGTATGTTTTTGTGCTCAAGTCCATTACCTATAAATACCTCTCTAGCTAGGAGGGAGTGTTAATATTATGGTATCTGCGGGAGGTATTTACCTCCACGTGTGAACCTGACGAGAATATAAGACTCCGGGAAGCAAGAGAAACCCTAATGAGTTGGCTAATAAACCTAGAAGCCTTGTCATCTCAAGAAGATAATTTATATTAGGCTATTAGCCTCCAAGAGAAGAAGTCGGCTAGAAATAATAATAATATACTAAACAGACACATATCCAGAAGGAGAAGTCGTCCCCAGCAAAACTGGCAGGACTACTATAAATACAGGGCATCAGTTCTCATTTGTATCATCTCAGAATTGCAGTTCCCAATTTGGTGCGCACTGCAGTTGCAGTCTTGTGCGCAAGTTTGGAGGGAGCTACTGGTGCAGTTGCAGTAGCAGCGAGTTTTCAGTATTGGCTTGAATATCTCTTAGCTAGGGTTTGGGACTATTTGATCAGTCTTTTGTGTTGAAATATCCTTGGAGAGAGGTGTGCTACCCTTTGTTTGGCTATCTAGCCTAGGGTTTTCTTCCGGAGGAATTCTCAGTCAAGGTTAAGGTGCTCGTAGGGAGGCTTCGGCCTATGGTTGGGTGATGAAGGTATCATCAATGGTAAAACAAGCACACCATATTCTATATTCTAACAAAGTGTGGGCCACTATCGAGCTTAAACCTTTGCCTCAGTGCCTTTAAGTTTCGACTGTCATATCTGAATGTAGGAAGATCACAATCATCGATCTTCAAACATAATATGAGGAGGGACTTTGTCACCTTGGGATAACTGGACCCGCAAAGATTCCCATGCCTCGTTTCCATTTGTTTTCATCCTAGTTTCCTGATACCCTGTTGGGTAAGATTTCAGGCAGAGTTCTAGCCCTTTCCCTTTGTTAGTTGTGAGTGAGAGGAAGTTGGAGTGTGTTCTAATGACGTCATTCTGCTTTTTGAGTGGTGGTTGGTCCACGTGTCCTGAGGATAAAGCACCACATATCTTGGATAAA
This sequence comes from Picea sitchensis, assembly GCA_010110895.2. Classification (NCBI taxonomy): domain Eukaryota; kingdom Viridiplantae; phylum Streptophyta; class Pinopsida; order Pinales; family Pinaceae; genus Picea; species Picea sitchensis. The sequence goes on along the minus strand of SNQJ01S0067252.1, from coordinate 38,714 downwards.
TAGAGTTCCATACAACTGAAGAATGTGATGACATCAACAACCACGTGTCATGTCACATGATGGGCCATGTCATCATAAGTGTTTGGTTGGGGTATGAAGTGTCATGCTAGGTGGCATGCCATGAATGGTCCATGTGTCATGAATGCCAGTTGGATCACTGGATCAGGCAATTCGAAGGTTGAGTGCTTGGGGTATACTCAGGGGGGGCAGTGCCCAATGATCCAGATACCTGGTGGAATATGAAATCTAGTATGTTGAGGGGTCGATGGGGGTGTGGTCTCAGTTGGCGTTTGGTCTCATGGACTAGTTCACTGGATAACTAACCACCGAGATGGACTTAGTCAGGTGAAGCGTGGGGAATCCATGGGATCCCGATGCCTAGTGAAGTATGTAACCCCTCTAAGACCGTCATTAGTTGTACATGTGTCCTGACAGGTTAGCGCCAGGTGTCACCACAGTGGATGGTACATTTGGCAGAGATCCACATAGTTTCCATGTGGATATGAGTTGGACTTGGTAGGGAAAAATATGATAACTTTAAGAGGCCGTAACTTTTTATTATAATCTTGGTTTTGAGCATGTTAATAGTCATTGGAAATATCTTGATGAGAATATTCCCACCCCATTATCCTAAGGAAGGGTTAGGGGGTTGGGTGTGTTACAAATGGTATCAAAGCAGAGCTTCAAACTCTAGGCTTGAATGGGTCACTCAACATGAATGAGTTCTATAATATTTGATGTAATAAAAGTTTATGCTTTAGTAACCTAATGATTTAGTTGTACTATTGAATACTGACAACAATTATGAGCCATATTAATAATAGGAATGTTGTTCTGAATTAGGATTGTTGAAAACATATTGATATTTGAAAGCACCAAAATTTTATGTTAATAATTTTGAAATGTGAATTACTAATAACATTTTTCTATCCCATCACAATGGAGATATTGAAAAGTGAATGGTACATGTCAGCATGGAAAATACCTATCCTTTCAGAGATGAAGAGTTCGATGAAATGAGGACCAGAGAAACCCCTCCAGATTCGGTAGCCACAGTAAGAAGTCTGAAGGAAGGTAATGAAAGGCTCATGAGATATCATGTAGAGCAAGAAGAATTGAATGCATTATTATTGTAGATCTTGTTTGAGATTCAAATACAATTGCAATAAGGTTTAAATACTAGTAATGTAGTACTACAACACTTAAAGAAAGTAAAGAGCCCTATGGATATCCTGAAGCATGGACCATCCCATAGCAATGCGGGGAGAAGTTCTTCCAGGAAAAACCATCAATATGCCAAAGGAAGAAATACTAGTGGGGATACTCCCACAAAGTCATATAGTGGGAAGACCACTACAGAAGAATGGTCCAACAATGACACTGATTCAAGTTCCCCTAAGAATAAGAAGCATAAACATTCATGGATTTATACGAAAGAAGAATTTAAGAAGGTGAATCCACCTACCTTTGATGGAGAGATCAAGAAAGGGGAAGAGGTCGAGGCTTGTCTATTAGGGATGAATAAGTATTTTGAAATGCATAATTAATCAAAAAATAGAATGTCTAGGATAGCCATTTTCAATTTGAATGGAGGGGCTTTCATATGGTGGGAAGACCTCAAGGAATTTAAAGGATTGAAGGAGAATAAATTAACCTAGAAATGGTTCGAGAAGAATTTCAGGAAAGCGTATATGTCTAAGAAATATTATGATGGAAAGATCAAGGAATTCCATGAACACAAGTTAGGACACCTTACCATGGATGATTATTCCAATAGGTTCTTAGAATTTTTGAGGTATGTTCCCTACCTCAAGGATGAAAAAGAAAGGGTGAAACACGTCCTCGATGTTTTGTCATAGTCTTATTAGGAAAGAATCGGGTTTGATGAGCCTGAAACTCTAGAGGACACCATCAAGAAGGCCAAGTAATGTTACGATTAATCCAAGCCTAGGCAAGAGCCTCACGAGGATTGGAAAAAGAAGGGAAAATATATATTCAAGAAGAAGGGATTTAAATCATTCTAGTACCACAATCCAAAAATAAATACCCAGTCTAATCATCCCACTAGAAGTATGCATCAACAAAACTTTCCATCTGAAAGTGGGAACATGCCAACAAATCAAAAAAGGGAAAAGAAGGAAGAGTAGAAGAGAGGACCTCTCCAATGTTGGGGATGAGGAGAAACACACTTATTGAGATGCTTCCCCCATAGGAAAAATTAAAATCGAAGAGTCTACAATGTCTAGGAGGTGACTATAGTTGACATTGTAGCCAAAAGTGTGCACAATATTTATAGCGTTGTTGAGAATTGATAGGCGAACCACCAAGCTTCAGTGTTGGATCTTAAATTTAAAAATGAACTATTTCAATTTAATTGACCAGAGTTCTATTTTTAGATATATCTCAACCCAAGTTGTTAAAAAGTGTGCTTTATTTAAAAGGAAGCACGCAAAATCATGGTTAGTTCATCTAGCCACAGGGACCAAGAGAAAGGTGATGAAAATGATTGAAGCCTTCCCATTTGAAATAAATGGATTGCATAATCATGCATCCCTGAGTGTGCTTCCCTTGGGGTCATATGACATGCCGATGGGAATGGATTGGTTGGTTTCCCACAAAGTAAAATTAGACTGTTTTAATAAAACTTTAGACTATGAGGATGAAAAAGGAAAGAAGAGGGTGTTGTAGGGCATCCAAAAGCATGTATCTATAAGGAATATATCAACATTACAACTCAATAAGTATAGATGAAAAGGGTGTCCCCTATTTTCCATAAAAGAATTAAATTTATTAGAAAGAAACAAGTTGTAAATAGAGGACCACCCGATGTTGCATGACTTTAGAGATGTGTTTTTAGAGGAGATACCAAGACTGCCTCCTAGGAGGGAAATTAACTTCTCATTAGAAGTGATGTTAGGAGTGATACCTACATCTAAAGAACCTTATAGGATGAGCACCTTATAGTTAAATGAGATACTAGACAAGGGGTATATTAGGCCCAGTGTATCCCCTTGGGGAGCACCAACCTTATTTGTAAAGAAAAGGGATGGTACTTTCAAACTATGTATTGACTACATACAGTTAAATAAGATGACCATCAAGAATAAATACCCACTGCCCAGAATTGATGATCTTTTTGACCAACTCAGAGGGGCTACCATATTCTCTAAAATATACTTGAGATCTGGGTACCATCAAGTCATAAACGAGGATGACTATATTCATGAGACTGCATTCAAGACGAGATATGGGCACTATGATTTTGTGGTGGTGCCTTTTGGACTCACCAATGCACCAACCACCTTCATTTGTTTGATGAACAATATTCTCAACAAATATTTGGATAGGTTTGTCTTGGTATTCATTGATGACATCCTAATATATTCAAAGACTCGGGATGAGCATGAGGAACACCTCAAATTGGTGTTACATGTGTTGAGAGAACATCGACTATATGCTAAGTACAACAAGTGTGATTTCTTTCAAAAACAAATCCAATATTTGGGTCATATAATTGTGGGAGATGGAGTGATGATAGAAACAGAGAAGATTAAAGCCATCATGGATTAGCCAACCCCTATAAATGTGTCTGATGTGAGGTAATTTATGGGGTTAGATGGATATTATATAAGGTTCATTAATGGGTTTTCCAAAATTGACCACCCAATCACTTCCTTGCAAAGAAAAGGGGTGAAGTTTGTGTGGTCGAAAAATTGTGAAATGAGCTTCCAAGAGTTGAAATATCCATTGACCAATGTCCCTATCCTAAATATTGCAGAACCTGATAAGGATTTTCTAGTTTGTATTGATGCTTGTAAGGAAGGAGTTGGTGGATTCCTCATGCAAGAACAACATGTGGTTTTTTATGAATCCAGAAAGTTGAACAAGAAGGAGAAACATTATCTCACTAATGACTTAGAAATGGCAGCCATTGTGCATGCATTAAATATGTAGAGACATTATTTACTTGGGAAAAGGTTTTTATTAATGACAAACCATTATGGGCTGAGGCACTTATTCGATCAACCATGTTTAAATTCCAGACACGTTAAATGGATGGCTCTAATTAGTGAGTTTGATTTTGAAATCAAACACATCAAAGGAAAAGAAAATTGAGTAGTAGTTGCAGTCAGTTGAAGAATGGAGACAATTCACTTAGTAGCCACAAACGCATGTGAATCTGATATAAAGAAAATAATATGAGATGCCCTACAAGGTGATGAATGGTTCAACTCAATAAAGGAAAGTTTGCAGCAAGAAATCAAGGGGAAAAAAAATGAAGGATATCAGCTCACTGAGGATGGGATGTTGATGTACAAAAACAGATTGTACATACCCAATTCAATTGGATTGAAAAATCTTATCATGGATGAGTTTCATAGGAGACCCTATGTGGGTCATCTAGGCTATCAAAAGATGATAACAACATTAAGAAAGTTGTATTTTTGGCCATGGATGGAAAGAGACATTGCAGAACACATCGTTGGGTGCTTGGAGTGCCAACAAGTCAAGGTTAAGCACAAAAACCCAGTAGGTTTGTTGCAGCCAGTACATATTCCAGAATGGAAATCGAATATTATTTCCATGGACTTCATCACAGGATTGCCATAAAAAACAAAACAACATTATGCAATCATGGTGGTGGTGGAAAATTTGAGTAAGGAAACTCACTTTATCCCCATTAAATCCACTTATAAAGATATAGATGTTGTTGATGTTTTTATAAAATAAATTTTTGGATTGCATGGCATGCCCAAGGAAATTATTTCAGATTGAGATGCGAAATTTACATCAACTTTCTAGAAAAGTTTATTTACAGGATTTGGAATGCAACTGGATTTCAACACTGCTTACCATCCTCAAACATATGGACAAACTTAAAAGGTAAAGAGAGTGCTAGAAGATATGTTGATGATGTATGTTATGTACCAGCCCCAAAAATGTGGGGAATATTTACCTTTGGTAGAATTTGTTGACAACAATGGAAATCAGGAGTCATTGAAAATGATCCCTTTTGAGGCTCGATATGGAATAAAATGTAGAATTACAGTTAGTTGGGATAATTTTATGGAAAATATTACCCTTGGGACCAATATGTTGAAGTAAATGGAAGAATAAGTAGCAAGAATTAAGCAGAACCCAAAGTGGCACAAGATAGGAAAAAGATCTATGTTGAAAACAAGTAGACTCATAAAGAGTTCATAATAGGATATCATGTGTATGCCATAGTTAATCCAAAGAGAAGCTCCCTAAGGATGGGGACTTGTGCCAAGATGACACCCTGTTATTATGGACCTTTCAAGATTCTAGAAAGGGTGGGACCGGTGGCATACTGGCCTTCAATGCCTCCCACTCTCTAGGTTGATAATGCATTCCATGTAGCTTTATTAAACCAACATGTTCATGATAATAATCATGTCATTGATTGGAATGTGATATAGGAGGATCCGGAAGAAGAATTCCAACCCAAGCCTCAATCCATCCTAGATAGGAAGCAGACACTACTCTAGAACTGATCCATCGCACAAGTCAAGGTGTAGTGGAAACATTTTGGAGCAAATGAGGCCACATGGGAGATGGAGAATGTCATGAAGGTGGCATACCCATTTTTTTTTATGTATAAAGATTGTTTATACAAGTATTGAAACACTAAGTATGGTGTTATCATTTAGGGGGGGTGGGGCGGGGGATGTAACACCCCATTTTCCCCCAGTCTGTAATTATAAGTTATGAATTAAATACTATGACTTAAAGACAATGTATTTCATTTTTGTTTAAGATAACAAGATGAATAAAGGGTGAATCCTTGAAGTACCGACCATGACACCACTAAAGGAAATATAGTGAGGGGGTTTGGGGAATTACTAATCCATGTGGATATTGGTGGCCACCCACCTTTTCCAACTAGCTCAAAACAATTTTCTGGCAATTTTGGCAATTTACTATTTTTAGCAGTTTAACTTCCGGGACTATTTTGAGGGCCTAAATGAAGGTTTTTTAAGATATAGATTCTCAATTATAGTTTAAGGAATTATTGAGCCCCTAAAATGAATCTCCTCGATGATACCTTTCCAATGGGCTATCATATGCCTAAAACGAAGATCATATGCAAAAGTTACGACCCTGAGAAGTTGATGTACTAACTTACCCAAACGGGGCCCACATGAATTTTGGCACTTCATCTCCTAGGGTTATGTTTTTGGATGTCTAGGGTTTTTGGCATTCTAGTTTATTGTAAAAATGCCTTCAGAGCCTCATTATAATAATCTTCTTGCGAATGCAAGTAGCCGTCACATCTCTTCTCAGAGATAAGTTGCCACCGTTCTAGCGAGTCTTTCACTCTGTATTTTTTCAATCTCTATACATTTATTTCATTAATAGAAATCGTGTATTACTGTATCTATGTTATTATGGTTTCATCTCTGATACAATTCTATTATATTAGGGGATATCCATTATATCTTTGTTCATTTCTTTATTATATCTCCGCTCTCATTTCGTGCCGAAAATAATCTAGATCAGTGGTATCAGAGCAGGCTGCTCTTGATTGTTTTTCAGTGCATGTCCCCGACGAGGCCCGAGTATAGCAAGTTGGGTCTCTAGCATGTCTCTCTTGAGGAAAATCTCTCTTGCACACCCAAGAAACCCTTAATGGTGGAAGAAAAGAAAAACGATGGAGTAGATGATCCTATCAGTATGTTGCTTGAGCAAGCTCTCACGCGACAGAGGGACGAAATAATGGAGAATTTTTCCCACATCCTTCAACGCCTGCTGATACCAACAGGAGAATCTTCATCAAGTAGAAACTTTGGAAGCAACTCTCCTTTCAAGGTACAAGTTAATTTTGATATTCCTGTATTTGAAGGACAGATAGATGCAGAAGCCCTAGACAAATGGTTAAATCTGCTAGAAAGTTATTTCTCTGTTCACAAATTTTTCGACAGAGAAAAGATCACCTTCACACTCCTTAAAGCTCTCCCTCATGTCAAACATTGGTGGGAAACTTATTAGGAGCAAAGTTCCACAGAGGATTCTAGAATATATGGGTTCGATCCCACTTGGGATTTTTTTATGGATGCGATAAAGGAACAGTATTACCTTGTTGGCAACTGTGAGGACCAATACATGAGATGGACCAAACTGTGGAAAGAGAGGGGCCAAGCAGTTCTGGAGTTCACCAATACCTTCCATACCTTGCGCACCAAGCTGGGTATCAAAGACTCCGAGCGAAATTTGGTTCTGAAATACCGCGGGGCTTGACACAGATACATCCAAACTGAAATGGATTTTCTGGACATCTCATCACTCATTTATGCTTATCAATATGATGTTAAAATCAAGCAGAAGTTTAAGCACCAGAAAAAACAAGATTTCAGGTCTACAAATCCGCAACAACCAAAGTATTACAAAGATGGCCCTAACAAACAGTCTCCCAAAAACCAGTCCAAGCCAGAAGAAAATAAGGATCACAGGAAGACAAAGAAGGACACTGGAAAATGGTGTGATTTCCACAAAATCCCCTAGCACAACACCGATGAATGTCACTCAAAAAAGTCATTGGTGGCTGAGATCAAAGATAAGGAGCTGAAACCTAATTCAGAATCTGATTCTGAAAATACTGGTAAAGGACAGATCATTAACGTAGACTCCACTGCTATCGTCGCGACCGTGACAATTCAACCAGAAGAACCAACAGATCTTGAAGAGGGGGGGCACATTTTTCATTCACATATGTGGGTGAAGGGNACCCACAGCCATACAACATTGGGTGGCTTCGCCAAGGACGAGAACTTCGTGTCAGCCAACATTGTTGATTGTCATACGGCATCCAACCCTTCAAGGATGAGGTATTATGTGATGTTTCCCCACTGGATGTCTATGATGATCTCTTGGGTCATCCATATATGTGGAGACGCCATGTTGTTTATGAGTATCAACCCCGCAGTGTCATTGTTTCTCTAAGGGGTCATCTCTACAGAATACCAGAGGTGGTTCAGAATATTGTTCCACATAAACAATTCTGCAAGGTAGTATCTCATACTGCAAAATTCAGCTTCTTCACAATCTGTTCAAAAGGGGAACAGAAGGACATTGCCACCACTACAGCCTCGCCCCAAGCACCTTCTATCCAATAGAAGCAGGTCGAAATGGTTGTCGAAAAGTGAAAAGATTCCTTATGCACACTGTCCTCTCATGTATCTCGACTTTTTGAACATCCTCAGCCTCAATAGTTTGGTGACATACTTCCACAAATTAGGCAGCGCAACGTCTCCAGCAAGGTAAGCAACTCACCAAGATGAAGATTCAACAAATGATTTTCCCTCTCCCCTAGGAACTCAACGTGATGGAGACCATTGCTTCCTAAGGAGGGAGGATTGATCCATGTGGATATCGGTGGCCACCCACCTTTTCCAACTGGCTCAAAATAGTTTTTTGTCAATTTTGGCAATTTACTATTTTTAGCAGTTTTAACTTCCGGGGCTATTTTGAGGGCTTAAATGAAGGTTTTTCAATATCGAGTTTCTCAATGATAACCAAAGGAATGATTGAGCCCCCAAAATGAATCTCATCAATGATACATTTCCAATGGGCTATCATATTCCTAAAACGGAGATCATATGCAAAAGTTACGACCCCGAGAAGTTGATGTACTAACTTACCCAAATGGGGCCCACATAACTTTTGGCGCTTCATCTCCTAGGGTTAGGTTTTTGGATGTCTAGGGTTTTGGGAATTTCGATTTATTGTAAAAAGGCCTTCAAAACCTCATTGTAATCATCATCTTGCGAATGGGAGTAGCCATCACATCTCTTCTCAGAGATAAGCTGGCACCATTCTAGCGAGTCTTTCACTCTGTATTTTTACAGTCTCTATACATTTATTTCATTAATAGAAATCGTGTATTATTGTATCTATGTGTTTATGGTTTCATCTATGATACATTTCTATTATATTAGTGGATATCCGCGATATATCTGTGCATTTTATTATTATATCTTCGCTCTCATTTCGTGCCGAAAATAATCCAGATCAATTACCTTACCTATCAAAATAGTTTTCTTTATTTAATTCCCTCTTTTTCCTTTTCCCAAAGAAATTAGTTAATGTAGAGAGTTCTAGTAGTTGCGAGTTTGGGTAGTTTATCCACGAACTCCCCGCCTTAATGGAA
>SNQJ01S0067252.1:0-29529 GCA_010110895.2 Picea sitchensis | reverse complement strand
TTGGGTATGGCAAGGTACTCCCATCATTTTGGGAGATGACATATGAGTGCCTTTGGTAAAAAGACAAGAAAGAGAATAGAGGGTGGATGGGGAAAGGGAGAGTAGAAAGAAAACAAAAAATCTATCCTTGAGATTACTTTAGTTAAAGTTATAATTAAAGTAAAGAGATTTTATTAGTGAATTGAGTTATTTAAGGAAAGTGCTAGAAGTAATTATCATGTTTCTAAATCTCAAGTGAAGTGAGAATTAATATCAACATACAATCACTTTGGAGATATAACTCATGATTATAAAGGAAAGGCTAGGCTAGAGGAGGAAGTCACTCTTGATGAGAGAGATCAAGAGAACCTTAGTGAGAGACCAAGGTGGGGATATTTGGTGAGATGCCAAGATCAAGAGACACTTGGTGAGATGCCAAGAGCAAGGGACTATGGTGAGATGCCAAAGTCAGGATGCATAGGGTTGGATCATGAAGGACTATGATTCAATATCTCAAATAGGTGGAGAAGGAATTTGATATAGAGATCATACATGCCAAGTAGGAGAGAAAGAAGAGGCATCCACATGAGGTTTTAAGAGGACAGAAGCCAGAGAAAAGTGCAACATCGTAAGAAATTGTCTGTATAGGTTTCCCATACATGTATGCGGGTCTCAGTGGAGACAGTTGCATATGTACGTGGGTTTTCTGAAGGACAGTTGTGTACACCTCGAGAAGCATGTTGATACATTTTCGTACAACAACACATGCTTTGTTAGGTTTTTATGTAGTGTATATTCTCTTAGTGGGCCATTTTCCTTGTTACGAGAGCCATTTGACCATAATAAAATCATCTTAGGACTGGTTTTCCCTCCAGGGTTTTTCTAGAGGATTATACTCAAAAATATTGGTGTTATTGTGCATGAGATTTTGGTTTCCTAGTTTATGCTTTCGTTGCATGTTTAGTTGATTAATCAACTATGATTTGATTCAATAAGTGATTTATTTCAAATTAACTATTGGGTGTTGGGTAGGGGAATGTCGACATGGTATTAGAGGATACCAAGGGTTATTATATAAAACAAACACAACGAAAGAAACTGGTGTAAGACACCCAAGCCCCTAAGTACCCTTTTTAAGGGATGGGGTATTAAAATTTCACTTTTTCTCAATTCTCTCAATACCTCTTCTCTATGGAACCATTGTCTTCTTCTCGACAAGATATTTCCAACAACTGTCACCATGCTCCAAACCGATCTCTGGATCAAACATTATGGCCTTCCAAAGATCTTGGCCCTCATTAGCCAAGTGCCACCTTATTGCCACATGGCTTCCTAGCCCATGTGTCATCTGACATGGCACAGTTGTGGCTCTTACATGGTACTTTTCCATATAGCTTACTTACCCACGGTTCCAACTCTACGAAACCTCTCGTCGTCGTCATTGGGTTTTTTTTCCCTTGGGTTGTAAAGACCCCCAACCAAAATTTCTAACGACGATCCTTTAATCGGACCCATCGTAGATTTGATGGTTGCATAGATCATCCAATGACCTTAAGTAATTCAGTGACTCTAGATCACATGAGAGTTAACACTCCTCTCATATGACGTTCCTATATATGACAATCCTCGCGTCAATCATCCAATGGCTCTGACTGTGTCAACGATCTCAACTAGCAAGTAGGTTATTTCTTGTCCTAACCAACTCTTATGTTGATCGGGTGGGACCTACCATAGATTGACGATTTTCTCCTCTCCACGCTCTTATTCCAATCAACGACTGTTGTTGTTTCACCGATGCCTTTGTTGTTGTTGGCATTCTTGGCAAGCACTCCATGTGAACCTTTCATATTTCACCAATGATACATATAAAAATGACAGTCCATATCTCATCGTTTCCACATCCCCGACGATATCGACGGTTCTCAATAGTCCTCATGCCCATATCATCATCAACGTTTCTCTCCAGACCTTCGTCGACACTATGCCAATGTATGGCTGAGATCTCTCGAGTGGGGAAATCCAATGGTCTAGATGGTGATCAAATACCTAAGGGCCTCTTGGCCCTCCAGGACCATTCTGGTTCCTCTGACTAATCAACATGTGACACATGTCACCTTAGAAACTAGCTGGCTATTGCACTGACATGCCACATCACTCAGAACATCATCGCCCATTCTATAACCTATAAGGGTTCTTCGGAAATATACGATGGAGATGAACTCTAGCCTACCTTCAATCAACATCTCTCGTCACATATCCAATGCCTTTATTGTCCTCGACATTTTTGGCCAACACATGACCTTGCTATCCCCTCAAACTCCAAAAAATGACCCAGTTCTCTTGGCCCGTGGATCTAATTGTTATGATTTAGGCACCTATTTCCAAACTTAATCTGACGTGGACTCATACTCAGATCTTTATACAATTTACAAGATGGAAGGTCTCATCCTTCGAACTCTCTAGCACTTCCACTAACTGCCACCTATCATGACACATGGCACCCATGATGCATTGTGAATTGTCCCTCAAGGTGCCAAATATCCATGACATGTGGCACAATCGTTACTTGACATGTGGATCATTCACATGGTTTGACGTGGCATGCGCATCATCACAGTGTATATGTTTCGATATTCCAGGTGTTTACATGTGTCCCAAGCACATTAGTTGGGGTGATGTAATTCCTCTTACCACCACTCGCCAATGAACATGTTAGGCCTCTGAGATAGATCGACGACTATGATCAAATATTGCTTTGGAGCCGATCAATGATCCAAATCTATCCTTAGAGTCCCTCCTTCGGAGTGCATCTCCTCCAGGTCCGCAACTTACTCCAAATGACATCCTCTGATGAACGGATAGGATCATATTTTTCTTGGGTTCCGATCAACGGTCCAGATATTCCCTCAAAGTCCCTCCTTCAAAGTGCATCTCCTCTGAGATTGCAACTTACTCCAAATGACATCCTTCGATGGATGTCTAGAATCAGATCTTGCTCAGGTTCTAATTAATGGTCCAGATCTGTCCTCGGAGTCCCTCCTTCGGAGTGCATGTCCTTCGGGATTCTAACTTACTCTGAATGGTATCCTTCAATGGATGGAAAGGATCAGATATTGCTCAAGTTTCGATCAACAATCCATATCTGTCCTCGGAGTCCCTCCTTTAGAGTTAATCTCCTCTGCGACTGCAACTTACTCCAAACTATATCCTCTGATGGATGGCTAGGATCATATCTTCTCAAATCGATGGTCGATATCTAATCATGCCCTTACACTGACCAAGGGTCCATATTTGACCATCGCGCCAAATCGACGACTACAATCCTTTGAGGAAAAACAAGGGATTTCCATGAATTATCAGTGTGTTTCAAGACTTAGTCAATTTCATGAATGTTTCTTGAGTCTTTTCCAAGGCTTAATGAGTTTTCAAGAGCTCTTTCCTTGGCCCAAGCACTCCATTTCCTATGCAGGGTACCTCTGTTACATCTTATCCCGAAAGTTTCATTTATTACAGGGCTCTGAAGCTACGTTACAAAGGTGCATACATTTTCATAAATTTAAAAGGTCACCATAGCATATACAAGAAGTAGGGACACAGGTTCATCTCTCAACTTAAACATAATAGGTACTTGAGTTATTTTCATACTCAATTGAACACACATATTCACCACTTCAAGATTTCCATAGACAGACAATACTTGTAGTTATTTTACTAAATAGAGAGATTGTCTATAATTAAGAACACAAGACTTCCCATGCATAAATATTTATTTCTAATACAAGGATATCTCTAGGATTACACAATAAACTCATAATTCATTTATTCATGTCCAAACTCACTATACCGACATTCAACTATACATATTTCATTCAATACACAGAGATAACTTAATTACCTATCTATAATTTAGAATATGTTGGCAACTACTGAAGGGCGTGCCACTCTCCACCCAACCATAGAAAAAGTTGCACCAGTGACCGCTATATCTAGCCACCCCCGAGCCAGGGTACGATTCCATGAGAGGATATATGTTTTTTTAGTAAGTTTTCCAGGGAGCATATATTACTTATGCACTTTTGTTTCTCTTTTCCTTGAACCAGAGAGTTATCCTTCTTGAGTGCTTAGGATTTCCCCANTTATATGTACCTTCTTTTATTTTATTCTTCCCCAAGACCTTGTGGGTCATGTCAGAATCTTCCCAATGGTACTCTTCCCATCCTTCATTGATTCTTGAAGGAGACTACCCAACTAACAGCTTGGTTGATAATCAAATATCTAGGGCTGAGTACAGTTCGGGGTCTGCATTGCTTTAAATTGATAGGGTACTTCATGCCAGGGTCATTTCAACTAGTAATAGATTCCCTCTTGCACCATTCCTCTCATGCCATCGTAACCTAGGAAGGCCACCCCTTCAACAATAGTTCAACATCTCCTTGTTTCATTAATAACCAAGTGTTTACATTGCATAATTTATCAAAGTTCTATTGTCTTTCAATGATCACATACTAGGTTTTTCTATAGTTTTTTCCATGATAATAATTATATTTACATACTGGGGGAAATAAGGGTCTTACAATCCCATTCCCATTAAAGGAACACCATCCTTGGTGTTCTATACACCGTAAAAACTATATATACAATGTAACCAAAAAGGGTATGGTTGTTTCATGGCATCGTCCAGTTCCCATGTAGCTTCATTAGTACCAAAGTGTTTACACTGCACATTGACCTATGCAATGGTTTTGTTCCTGAGAGGGATCTCGTTCCTATATAGTATAAACTATGTTTCTGACAAGAATTATCCCTCTCACTCCACTTGGATCACAGACCAATCAATTACATGAGTAGAATCATGTACATATTTCTTTAACATTGAAACATGGAAAACATGATGTGCTTTCACTATGGGAGGTAAAGATAATCTATAATCTATAGGTCCCACTCTATCCAAAATTTCAAAGGGTCCAAAAAACCTAGGTGCCATCTTGGCACATGTTCCCATCCTCAAGGAACTTCTTCTAGGCCTAATTCAAAGATACATATGATCCCCTACTTTAAACTCCCTGGGAGCCCTATTTCAGTCTGCATATATTTTTTGTATGTCTTGGGCTACTTTCAGATTTTTCTTTATTCAAGATACTTGTTTCTCCGTCTCCTTTAGCATGTCTGGTCCAAGCGTAAATCTTTCCACTGGTTTGTCCCAGTTGATTGGTACATGGAATTGTCTATCAGAGAGAGCCTCGAAATGACTCATTTTCAATGACTTTTGATAGCCATTATTGTAAGAAAACTCTACCAAGGGTAGGTATTCTTCCCATTTATTTGGCTAATGCATAACATGCATCCTTAACATGTCTTCCAATATTTAGTTTTTCCTCTCTATATGTCCATCAGTTTGAGGGTGATAGGATGTACTAAATAACAATTTACTTCCAAAACCAGTAAACAGAGATATCCAAAATTCTGAGGTGAATTTTGCATCTCTATCAGATATGATTTCCCTAGGCATCCCATGTAGCCTAAATATTTATTTCATAAAAATATTGGCAATATGTATTTCCTTGCAAGTGTACTTTACCGGGATAAAGTGAGAAACCTTGTTCAACTTTTCCACAAATACCATGACGACATCATTTTTTTGGTTGATTTAGGTAATATTATGATAAAATCCATGGAGATGGTCTCCCATTTTCACTCTGGAATAGGTAGGGGCTGCAACAGACCTTCTAGGTGCTTGTGTTCCATGTTAACCTATTGGCAGTCCAAACATTTAACTAAATCCTCCACTATATCCTTCTTCATTCCTAGCCAGTAAAACAACTTCTTGGTGGTTGTTATCATTTTTGGGTAACCAAGATGACCAATATATGGTCTTTTATGTAGTTCATCCATGATGAACCTCTTCAATTCATCACAATTTGGGATATACAACTGACCTTTGTAGGTTAACACGCCATCATTCAATAGTTGATAGTCATCATACTTCAGTCATGTGGGTTCTTGTTCTAGATATGTCTTTACAGTTTTGAAAAACTCATATGTTTCTTGTGCACATTTGAATATTTACTTGATGTCTAATTCACAAGTGCTTGCAACTGCTAAGTGGATCAATTTCATGCTTATGTTGAGGGCATTATCCACTCTATTTTATTTTCCTTTGATGTGTTTAATTTCAAAATCAAATTCACTAAGGATAGCCATCCATCTATATTGTCTATAATTTAGTTTGGGTTGTTCAAACAAATACCTCAATCCACTATGGTCTATCATGAGCACAAATTTTCTTCCTAAGAGGTAATGTATCCACATTTTCAAGGAGTGCACTATGGTAGCTAATTCTAAGTCATGGGTCACATAATGCATTTCATGCTTATTCAATTTCCTGGATTCATAACAGATTACATGCCCTTTTTGCATGAGGACTCTGTTGATGGGTCTTATATCCCTGATTCAACAGTAGGAACCAAACCTGCCACTGAGGCCCAATTAGACTCTGCAACGTTTAATAATGGAATGGTTCTCCAGATCTTGTGATCCGGCCAATTTATCGATGGGATTTATGTTTTCTTGTGAAGGATCTTCCTTCAGTTTGGACTATCTCTTTTTTCATTTTTCTCTGTCACCTCTAATCCTTCCCAATGCCGAATTTCTTAAGTGCATCGGGTGACAAGTTTTGACTGTCAATCCTTTAAGTAAATGTTAGTCTTTTTTAAAGTTATGATGATTTTCACATGCTCAAGCAGACTTTAGAAGACTCAAATGAAAACGAAATGATAAGCAAAGGCAACAATTTTCATACTGAAGTAGAATCAGACAGTACGAAAGATCAAGTGGTAGCCAAAAAGGTAAAATTTGACATAGGCTTTTTAGGGTGTGTTGAGTACTCAACAAATGGCGACTTGATGGGCGAAAAAAGAATCTCTGCTCCTCCTTCAAGGCTCGAATGATATGAAAGTTGATGGAGAACTTTAACTAGTTTTAAATCAGAACCTCTTTCACCTTTGCATTCGAAATTATTCAGTTAATTCTTTCAGGTCTGCCCATGGGGTTTTAACCTTTATTCCTCCTTCATTTCCTGTAATCCTGACTCATGCCCTTTTTTACAAAATTCTAGCAAAGAATTCACTGGCATGAAGCCTTTAGTTACCTCCACTCACTTGCTTCGGTGTTGCTCCACTATCAATGAGCATCCATAGCCCCGGTAGAGTCACCCTACATCACAGACCTTGCTCCACTGCCAAGGAGAATCCATAGCCCCGATGGAGATATCTGCATACCCTCTCCTACTATTCACTATTTTGATAATATTAATTTTATTTCTGCATGATTCTCTGAGCGAGTGAGAGAGAATGATGTCTATTTATTTTGCAAGGTGAGATGATTAAGGTGGATCCTTTGCTAGATTTGTCTTCTAGGTTCATGTAGTCCTTTCCATCTTTCCTTCTTTCCCTTGAGGTCTTACCAAACCACCAAGAAGACACTTCTGACATTTCTCCGAAGTTGTTCATTTGCATAGGTTATATAGAGGACTCCTTAGAGAAACCACAAGTTCCCTAATGCTTCTTGTGTTTGTAATTGAGAGATGAGTTAGGAACAGAGTTGGCTATGTCGCATGATTTAAGGTCAACCATTGCCTCACTTAACACAACCTTAAAAAGAACAGAAATCCAGAAAGAAAAAGAAAACAACAAAAATGCATTTCACAATCGTGAAAAACTCAAACAAAACATAAAACACATTTATTTATTTATTTATTGGAAATATTGTTTTAGGGCTTGGCCATTCACTAGGAGGGCATCAGGTTCCCCCCTCAGATTCTACAACCGATAAGTTCCTTCCTCGATCTTCTCAGCCACCTGGAAAGGTCCAAGCCACAGATTCTGAAACTTAGAATGCTTCCCTTTTGGTTCATTTTCCCTATCCCACTTTAGGACTAAGTATCCTACTTCAAAATTCTTCTCTTTAGCCTTATGATTATCAAACCATATTTTCACTATCTGTTGGTGAGATAGGAATTTTGACTTAGCCTTTTCTCTCTCCTCTTCCAACATGAGCAGAGTGTCAATTCTTCATCGTATGGCCAACGAAGGTTCCTCACTGGAATCTTGGGCTAGTTGAAGAGATGGAAGGTAGAGCCCATTTGGGAGGATGGCTTCTTGCCCGTAAACCAGAAAGTATGGGGAATTTCCTATAGCTTCCTTGAGTGTGACCCTATCAGCCCATAGAGTGTTATGGAGTAGATTATGCCAATTCCTTTGGTTATCTGCAACCATCTTCTTTAATATCCTCACTAGGTTCTTTGTAGATGATTCGGCCACCACCTTTCCCTGCAGATAATAATTTGCAAAGTACCTAATTATGATTCCTTTGTCTAGAGAAAACTCTGTCAATAGGGTAGAAGAAAAATAAGTTGCATTATTAAAGACCAGGACAGAAGGGACACCAAACCTTGTGATTATTTTTTGTTCTATGAATTGGATTACCACCTTCTCATTTACATGAGTTAGAGGGGCAGCCTCTACCCATTTTGTGAAGTAATCAGTGGCAGTAAGAATGTACTTGTGTTATTTTGAAGAACTAGGTGTAATTTCTCCTATGATATCCAACCCCCATTGCTCAAAATTCCTAGAGACAGTCACAGGTTGGAGTGGAACTGTTGCTCTCTTCTCCTTCCCAATGCTTATTTGACAAGTTTTGTAGTTTCTAGTGTAGGTGTGAACGTCTTTGAACAAGGTGGGCCAGTAATAACCGGTTCTTAGTATCTTATGAGCGGTGGTGTTTCCTGCGAAATGTCCCTGGGTAGGGCCATCATGGAGATCCTTCAAAACTTTGTCTGCATCTTCACATTCGAGACATCTTAATAGTACCCCATCATAATTAATTTGGAAGAGTATCGAATTTATGAGGCGATATTGTGTAGATTTTAACCTGAGAGCTCTCCTTTCCCTAGGGTTGAGATTTTCTGGGTACCTCCCATGGTGTAGGAGGTAAGTTAGCTTCTCGTACCAAGACTCTCGTCCTGGGGAGATGTATGAAACTTTGCCACACCATAATGACATTTCATTCTCCCATCCATAATCTTCATTTACTTGGTCCTGGGCTTCGGCTGCAAGTTTGCATAACCCTTGCCCTTTTACTAGTTTGGCAGGTTTTATATCTAGATCAAATTCTTGGACCACTTCCATCCATTTCCCTCTTCTTTCCCCCATCTCTTGTTGAGTGAACAAGGATTGGACCACTGGATGTGGCATAATTACCTTGGTGTGGTTCTTGAGGATGTAAGACCTAAAGTGTTTTACTGCCTTATATACTGCATAAGCCTATATATCTACGGCATGATAATTTAGTTCTGCTCCTTGGAGGTTTGTGCTCATGAACAACATCGGGGCCTCATTGTTTTCATCATCCTTTTGAGTCAATACTGAAACTAACGATTGGTTGGAGGCGAAAGTATAGAGGAAGAAATATCTATTGAAATCGGGACTTCGTAACACAAGGGATCGAGATTGAAACCGGGACTTTGTAACACAGGGGCTCGAGATATATAAGTTTTGATGTTGTTGAAAGAATCCTTTCGTTCATCATCCCACTTAAATTCAACATCTTTGTGAATCATCTTTTGTAAGGGTTTGATAGTTTCTGTGAAATCGAGAGTAAATTTCCTCACAAAATTGATTTGTCTGAAGAAGGACTACATAGCTTTCTTGTTGTGAGGCAATGAGAGTTGAGATATGTCTTTAATCCTTTTTGGTTCTATGTGAATGCCTGCTTGAGATATAATGTGACCTAACAACTTACCCTCATCGACACCGAATATAGTTTTCTTAGGGTTTAAGGATATACCATATTTCCTACACCTTTCGAAAATCTTAGTTAAGTGTTGGATGTGCTCTTCTTTGTTCTTTGAATACATGGTTACGTTGTCTAGATACACTACCACACACTTGTTGATTAGTCCCCGAAATGCTACATCCATGGCCCTTTGGAAGGTCACTCATGCGTTAATTAACCCAAAAGGCATGCATTTATAAGTGAAGGTTCCCCATTTGGTTCGGAAGGTAGTTTTCAAACGACATTCCACTGAAACCAAAACTTGGTTATAACCTAGGAAAGCGTCCAGTAGAGAGAAAATATCCGAGCCAGACACGGTCTGCATGAGTTGGTCCATTGGCGGGACTGGGTAATTGTCCTTCTCTAAGGCCCTGTTGAGGTTTCTAAAATCTATGCATAAGTGGATTTATCCTGAATTTTTCCTCACCAGAACTAGGTTTTCTACCTACACGAAATGCCTAACCTAGAAGATGATTTTGGCATCTAAATGTTTCTTCAATTCCTAGTACATGAGCGGTTCCAAGGATGGGTGATACTTTCGGAGATTTTGTTAGAAGGGTTTCACTTTGGGTTTTAACGGGATAGTGTGTTGAATGATGCAGGTATCATACGTTTTCAGATCTCGATAGGACCATGCAAAGACATCTTGGTATTGTCTGAATAGTTTGAGATAAGCCTTCCTTTCCTCCTTATATATGGTCATACCGAGGTTTATATTCTTTTGATTTTCCAGGGCCCTGAGATTTACAGTTTCATGCAGGGGACAAGAGCTATCGGTCTTTGCATTTTTAGGTCCCTTAAATCGCTCTTTCAGGTCAAACAGATTCTCCAAATTATCTATCCCTTTCGGGATTATGTGAGACTTTGATTTATCAATAGGTTGACATGTTCAAGGATTGGTTTTTGTTTATTGCTCATGGAATACTTCTTCGTCAATAGCCAAATATTTGAAATTATCTTGGTTAGTCAAGAAGTTTATGAGTTGTTCATCTCCTTCAAAGACTTTCCAATTAGAAATGTTGTTAGGCACCGACGGTTTGTAGAGAAGATCCACAGTGAATCAGGAGGCTTCATAATCCTCTAGAGGTGACAACCTTGAAGTAGTTGTGGCTAGGGAGTCAGGAAGAATATTCTTTTCTCTGGGGATCACTATAATGTTGAAGGCTTCAAAATTCTCTATTAACCTATGCACATCCTGTTGATAATTATTTAGGTGCAGAGAATTGTAATGTATAGTATTCCTTACTTGTCTAACGATAATTTCAGTCTCTGAAAACCTTCAATTATTTGACATTCAAGTCTATGGCTTTCTTTAATACTTGTACTAGAGCTTCATATTCGGCAGTGTTGTTCGTACATTCAAATTCTAGCCTGCAGGATAGGAAATGATGTTTACTTTTAGGATCAATGAGGATGCACCCTGCTCCTGACCCTTCTTGTGATTTAGATCCATCAAAATATAAGGTCCAACATTGTGGGCAATGTGTGTGGGCTTCGCGTTCCCTATTACTTTCCTTTTTCTCTGCTACCAACTCTGAGCTTTCCAACACAGGTTCTTGGCAAAAGAGGGTTTCCTCTATCGATATTGGCAATTTCTCTTGAAACACCATCTAAGAGTTCTGGGTAAGAGGGACATTGGATAAGAGAGGGGAAAATTTCCCAAAGTAGGAGTCGCAAGAATAATTGCCTAGCACAGGGAAATCTATCGATGAGGGTCCGTTCAAGGTTTCTAGGTCGGTGACGGTATGTTTCAGATACCTTTCCCTATCGATCCTGATCATATTTTTGTATCCCTTCAGTGGTAGCCAAAGGTGCACCCAGTCTGTACTGAAGTATCTGTTTAGCTTCTCAGACCAATCTTGACTTAGTAATAACCCATAGGCCTCTAGAATATCTACTCTAATGATGTCAATCACATGGAAAAACTTGGGATATGTTTCTATTATGATCATTACATCTTTGATTTCCGCCATGACCTTGACCTGGGTTCTTTATAGTTGTATTACATGTTTATCTCTCTTGAGAGGAACGACATTTAATTTGTTTCAAATAGACAAGAGCATAATGTTGTAAGATTCTCCAGAATCTAGCAAACAATTATGGAGGTTTCTATTGAAGACTTCAAAAGTTAAGAGGAATGGTGGGACAAAAGGTTTTTCCTTTCTATCTTCTGAGAAGGTGTTCATAGTTGGTTTGATCACCAGATCTGTGGGAGATAGATTTATTTCTTGGCCATTGCCAGTCGTAGGGTTTTCTATTGAGTTCAAAGCTTGTAACAAAAAATCCTTCTGTTGAGGAATCCTACATATGTCCATAACTGATATAATAGCCTTTAACTTCTTCAAATATTCAACTACGTTGTAATCCAGTTTGGGAGATTCTCTGGTATGGATTCTTATAGGGTTTTTACTGGGAGTAAAAGGTGCCCTTAGTTTATCGAGAGTTGACTTACTCCTCGAAGTTTGGGTGGCAGTGGTATATTTCGAGACATGTGGACCTTTACTACATGTCTGTACCACCGAGAATTCTGCGGGTGATTCTCGAGACTCAAACAGGTCGTCGAAAGGAATGATTAGGTCAGGATCCCATATCAACATGGTTGTATCTTGTGGTGGATCAATCTCTTCCTGGTCAACGATATTCATAACTGAACTTATTGGTTGTTCGGTTAGGGAGACTTCATATAGAAACCGATTGGCCATCAAATCCATGGAATGCACCCATTGAGGGCAGTCTCTTTCGGAGTGGTTTTCCTGGTGATAAGTATAGAAAGAATCAGATGCTACATTCCCCAGATCGATATTTAAGTTAGTTGGGGGAGGTTAAATTGCCTTGAACGGTGGGTTCCTTTTAAAGAAAGTCTTATAGCGCCTTTGGCCTTGGTTTCCCTCTCCTGCATTCCTCTTCATGTCTATGATCTCGTTTGATAATTTATTAACCATGTGTTTTAGGTATTCTATGTCTCCATTACCCTTGTCGAGATTCTGTTCTGCTTGTTTCCCCAACGGTTTAGTCAAAAGGAGTCCTCTCCTGGGAGGAGGTTGAACTTCTTTCTTAACCAAAGAGACCCGACCTTCTTTACACCCTTTCATCTGGAATTATATCATTTTGGCTTCCTCAAAAATTTTAGCCAAGGTTCGCTTGGTAGCCCTTTTCACAAACATAGATATAGAAGCCGAGAGAGCGTTAGCATAAACTTTGATTTGCAATTCCTGAGTTGGTTTCTCTTCAGGCTGAAACTTGTTTAAGATGGTCGTGAATATTTGATTGAAATCTTTGACCCTTTCATTCGAACTCATGGTGGTGGTGAACAACTCAGCCATCAAAGATCCCGTGGTAGTTTCCTCTGCAAATTTATCTAAAAATTGTTTCTGGAACTTCATCTGACTAGTTATAGATCCTACTGGCAGATTAAAATACCACGTGGAAGATGAATTATCAAACGTATAGGGGAAAATCCTACATTTTACATTTTCATGTTGGACGTTCATAAGTCTGATCGCAAGTATGAACTTCTTGATATGATCTTCAGGTAATCCTGAGGTTTCGGGGTCGAATTTAGGAAGTATCTTCTCTGGGTGTCGGGGAAGATGATGCACTTGTCCCGGGATGGATACAGCGTCTCCGGCCAACCAAGGTTGGTTGTTCTTAGGTGGTTTTTTTCCTTCTTCATCATGGTCATTGTTACCTTCCATACCTTCGGATTCTGATTTAAACTCCTCCTCTTCTGAGAAATCGCCTGGTTCAAAGACGTCATCGGCTGGCATTTCGGGTATAAGATTCAAAGGGTGTTTGATTTCGGTGATCACAAAATCTATTAGGTCTTCTACCATGTGCACGAAAACTTCATCGGGAGTATTGACCATCGGTCTACTTATTTGTTTTCTTCGAAGAAGTATCGGAGCTAAGGGTAACACATTGATCTATCAGGCGTATGCTCTTGTGATCCTTCTAAGATGATTTAATTCCTCATGAGGAAGAGTGTAAGGTATATCAGGGAACAATTGTTCTTCCTCAAGCTAGGGTAAGTTACTTGTTTCAAGAGTACTCAACGTGTATGGGTTGTCTTGGGAATGACTAGCCATGCATGTGGTCTTTTATGAATCTATAGGATGTTTGAAATACTATGTAAAATATATATTCAGCCATTCATTCTCAGGCCCTCCTTCTAGCGCCAATTATGATGATGGGTCCTAGATCCCTTATTCAACAGTAGGAACCAAACCTGCCACCAAGGCCTAATTAGACTCTGCAATGTTTAACAGTGGAATGGTTCTCCAGATCTTGCGATCCGGGAAATTTATTGATGGGCTTTATGTTTTCTTATGAAGGATCTTCCTTCAGTTTGGACTATCTCTTTTTGAATTTTTCTCTGTCACCTCTAATCCTTCCTGATGTCGAAATTCTTAAGCGTGTCGAGGGACAAGTTTCGACTGTCGATCCTTTAAGTAAATGTTAGTATTTTTTAAAGTTATGATTATTTTCACATGATCAAGAATACTTTAGAAGACTCAAATGAAAATGAAATGATAAGCAAATGCAACAATTTTCATACTGACGTAGAATCAGACAGTGTGAAAGATCAAGTGGTACCTAAAAAGGTAAAATTTGACATAGGCTTTTTAGGGTGTGTTGCGTGCTCAACAGAATCCTCTGAGTCATTCTTTGCAGTCATCCGTGCACATAAGGAAATACTTGATTGTGCCTACAATCTTCAGTACAAGTGCATTCATTAATAAATGCTTCAGTTGCTGAAATCTCTCTTCACACTCAGTCGTCCAAACAAATTTAACTCCTTTTTTTTTTGAAGGGAAGTGATTGGATAACCAATATTGAAAAACCCCTTTATGAACCTTCTATAGCACCCCACTAGGCCCATAAAGGATCTCATATCATTTAAATATTTTTGTGTAGGTCAATGCATAATGGATTTGATATTTTCAGGATCAACTGCCACCCCTTTCTTAGTGATGATATGGCCTAAGTAATGGAATTGTTTTTGGAAAAAGTCACACTTACTAAAATTTTCATAAGTCTTGTTCTCTCTTGGCACTTGAATCACTCAATCGAGGTGCTCTTCATGCTCTTCCCTGCTCTTCGAATATATTAGGATATCATCATGAAAAATAACACAAATCTATCCAAAAAATTGTTGAGCACACTATTCATCAAGCACATGAAAGTGGTTGGTGCATTGGTAAGCCCAAATGGCACCACCAAAAATTAATAGTGCCAATACCTTGTCCTAAAGGTTCTTTTGTGGATGTCTTCATCCTCAATCTAGACCTGATGGTATCCATACCTCAATTCAATCTTGGACAAAATTGTAGCGCCCCTTAATTGGTAAAATAAGTCATCAATTCTCAGTAAGGGATATATGTTTTTAGTTGTTAGTTTGTTAATTTTTTTGTAGTCTATGCACAACCTTAGTGTGCCATCCTTCTTCTTCACAAACAAGAATGATTCTCCCCAAGGAGACATACTAGGCTGAATATAACCTTTGTCTAACATCTCCTTTAGTTGTAATTTGAGCTCAACTAAATCTGGGGTACTCATCCTATAAGGTTCTCTAGACATTAACACTGCTCCAGGTATAAGTTCTATTGATAAATCAATGCCTCTTATTGGAGGTAGACCTAGTACCTCTTATGGGACACATATCAATATTATCTCAATATAGGATGGTCCTCTAGGCTTGGTTTATGGTCCTCAACAAAGTTCAGTACTTGTATTGCATAGAAAAGACATCATTTCCTGCAATACTTCTTCATTTGAAGGGTTGATATTTGTCTCACTGAGACAAAATTTTGAATTCCTTGTAAGGTCCTTCTCTTCCCCTCCTCATATTCACACTCTAATGTTTTATTATAACAGTCCAACTTGGATTTATGGGCAGCCAACCCCTCCATTCCAATCAACATGTCATAAGATCATAAAGGGAGTATTTTTAGTGTTTCTTGGGTAGACAACCCATTCATAATGAATTGACATGCTTGTATGACCTCTGTTACCTTCCTCTTTGTTCCAGTGGCCAACTATACCAACCATGGTTTAGCATGTTTTACTTGTTGAAAATTATATTTCTCAACAGTTTGAGGGGAAACATAACTCGAATTAGAACGAGGGTTATTCAAAATAGAAACAAGATGCTTGGTAATCATACCTTCCATTTCCACCACTGAATCTTGGTGGTCTACTTTTATATTATCCAGGGCTAAATGAATTTGTGTTATGCTTCTGGACACATCATCAATTGTGGTATCCTCTTGTACGTTGTAGACTCTCCTACTATCTAGATTCCTATGAGGGTATTCCCTCATCAAATGTTCTCCACATCCCCAACATTTCAATGGCTCTCTCTTTGTACTATTAGTCTTTCTTGGGGTTGATCCAAAGGTTTTATTTCCACTCTGAGATGGAAAGTTCTACCGATTCACACTTTTAGTGGGAAATCTCATCTTAAAACTCTTCCCATAATTCTTAAGATTTGAGAGTTTAAACCCCCTCTTCTAAAATCCCAGTTTACCTTTCTTCTTCCAATCCTTGGGATATTTTACCTTGAGGTTGAATTGTTCATAGAAGTACCTAGACTTCTGAATGGCATCTTCTAAGGTCTTGGGTTCATCAAACTAAATTATTTTCCTAAAGGATTGATGCAACCCACTAACGAATCACTACATCTTCGCCTTTTCTTCCTTTATATGAGGCACATGCCTCAGCAACTCCAGAAACTTGTTGATATCATCATCTATGGGGAGTTGTCCTAGTTTGAGTTCATAGAAATCCTTAGTCTTTTCATCATAGTCCCTCTCTGACAAGTACTTCTTCTTGAAGTATTTCTCAAATTTTCCCAAAGACAAATCCTTCTCACGGATCCCCTTTACATTTCTAAGGTCCTCCCACCAGATATAGGTCTTTCCATTCAAGTTAAATATAGATATTTGGGCCTTCAAGTTTTCAGATTAGTCATGAACTCTGAAGTACTTCTTCAAATAGAGTATCCAAGCTTATTCTTCTTCCCCCTTTTTGATTTCCCCATCAAAAGTGGGTGGCTTGGATTTCTTAAATTCTTCAAGGTCACCTCCCTTAAAGTGATTTATCCTCTTTCTTCTCCTCTGAGAATGTGAATTAGTCTCATTGTTGGATAGTTCCTTGGAGATTTCTAATCCTTCACTAGAGGATTCTTCAAATGAGCCTTTGACTTTGGCATGCCTCTTGGCTCCATGTCGAGCCTTCTTGGAATTGCTTCTTCTTGCATTGTTGCTTTCAGGACCATGCCTTTGTATCTCAAGTAGACTATGGTTTTTCTCAGGATGATGTTTGTCCACATTACTGGTTGTTGACCCATGTTGCAACTATCTCAGTATATCCAACATGCTTTACAACAAGACCACATTTATTTCAATTTGATTTTCTTTCTCTTTCATAAGCCTCTCATTATCGACCTTAAAGCTTTGTAGCTCTACCATGAGACTTCTCACAGTCTCAGATAAATTTGGAGGAGTTTCTACCACTCTCCTTTCATCGGACTCTTCTTCTCTATTATGGGAGCCTTCTCCCATCTCATGATATGTCACCATCATTTTCTCTTATAGATTTTCTTGGAAATCCATTGTTTGGTTAAGTGTTGATTATCAACATTTTCTGTTAGTTACGTATCCATTAAATGATGGAAAACATATAAAATAAAATTCTATAAGATGAGATCAACTTTATTATTTATCATATAACAACATCACTCAATTCAGGTTTAAAACATGTAAAAACAATAGAAAATCACAATCCTCTATTCAGTAGAAAGGTTTTAATAGACTCTTATGAATAGAGTAGGGTAGGGTGCCCTCCCCCTTAAAATTTCTCTAAGAAATTTTATTCGACTCTTTCATGAGCCCAAGAAGGACAAGTATTATCTCCTGCTCTAATACCATTCTATAAGACAACCCAACCCCCTAAGTAATATTTTTAAGGGATGGGGTATTAAAATTTCACTTTTTCCTAATCATCTCTATACCTCTTCTCAAGGGCACCATTTTATTTTGCTCATCAAGAGCTTACCAATGATTGTCACCATGCTCCAAACTGAGCTCTGGATCAAAATTTATGGTGTTCCAAAGTTCTTAGCCCTCATTAGCAAAGTATCACTTTGTTTCCATGTGGAATCTACGTGGATTCCTATCCCATGTGTCATTCAACGTGGCACAGTCATGGATCCAATATGGTGTTTTTCCATATATCTCATCGACCCATGGGTTCGACTCTACAGATCCTCTAGTTTTCGTCAAAATTTTATTCCCTTGGGTTGTAAAGATCCCCAACCAAAATTTTCGACAATGATCCTTTAATTGAAACCATCCTAGATTCGACAGTCCTCGTGCCAATAATCCAATGACCCTAAGTGATTCGGTGACTCTAACTTGCACGACAGTTAATACTCCTCCCATATGACATTCCTAGATCTGACGATCCTTGCGCCAATCATCCAATGCCTTTGACTGTGTCGATGATCCCAACTAGCAGGGAGGTTATTTCCCATCCTAACCAACTCTTACATTGATCGTGTGGGACCTACCATAGATCGATGGTTCTCACCTCCCCACGCTCTTACGCCAATCAACGACTGTTGTTGTTTTTTTGATGCCTTTGTCATCGTTGACATTCTTGACAATAAGTCAACCATGCCAACCTTTCATATTTCTCCAATGATACATCTAAAAATGATGGTCCAGATCTCATTTTCGCCACATCTACGATGAGATCGACAGTTCTCAATAGTCCTTAGGCCCATATTGTCATCAAATTTTCTCTCCAGACCTTCGTCAGCACTCTGCCAATGTATGGTTGAGATCTCTCGAGCGGTGAAATCCAATGATCTAGATGGTGATCAAAGACCCAAGAGCCTCTTTTCCCTCTAGGACCATTCTGGTTCCTCTTACCAATCAATAGGTGACACATGTCACCCCAGGAACCAGCTAGTTGTTGCACTAGCATGCCACATCACTCAGGACATCATTGTCCATTCTATAACCTATAAGGGTTCTTAAAAAATCTACGGTGGAGATTAACTCCGACCTACCGTAGATCAATGAATCTCATCGCATCATCGATGCCTTTATCATCGTCAACATTTTTTTTCGACACATGACCTTGCTAGCCCCTCAAACTCCAATGAATGGTCGAGGTCTCTCGGCCCGTGGATCTAACGATTATGATTTAGGAACCTATTTCTAGACTTAATCTGACAGAGACTCATACTCGGATCTTTCTACAAATTACAAGATGATATATGTCATCCTATAAACATGTTGGCACTGCCATGACCTACCACCTATCGTGACTCGTGGCACCCATAATGCATTATGCATCATCCATCAACATGTCAAATCTCCATGAGATGTGGCATAGTCATTACTTGACATGTTGATCGCTCACGTGGTCTGACGTGGCATACACATCATTAAGGGGTATCTATTTCAATATTCCAATTTTTGACATGTGTCCCAAGCACATTGGTTGGGGTGACATAATTTCTCTTACCTCCACTCACCAAGGAACCTGTTAGAACTCTGTGACAAATCAACGACTATGATCAAATCTGACTCTGGTGCCATCAACAGTCCATATCTACCCTCAGAGTCTCTCCTTCGGAGTGCATCTCCTCCGACTCTACAAATTACTCTGAATGGCATCCTCGGATGAATGGCTAGTATCAAATATCACTCAAGTTCTGATCAATGGTCCAGATCTACCCTTGGAGTCCCTCCTTCAAAGTGCATCTCCTTCAGGACTTCAAATTACTCTGAACGACATCCTCCGATGGACGAATAGGATTGGATCTTTCTCGGGTTTTGATCAATTGTCCAAATCTATCCTTGGATTCCCTCCTTCAGAGTGCATCTCCTTTGAGATTGTAACTTACTTTGAACAATATCCTCTGCTGGACAACTAGGATCAGATATTGCTTGGTTTTCAATCAATAGTCCAGATCTTTCCTAGGAGTGCATCTCTTATGGGACTACAACTTAATCCAAATGGTATCCTCCAATGAACGGTTAGGATCATATCTTTCCATATTGACGATCAAGATCTAATCCTTCCCTTACACTGACCAAGGGTCCATATATGACCATCGCGCCAAATCGACGACTATGATCCTCTGAGGAAAAACAAGGGCTTTCCCCTACTTATCGGTCCAGTTCATGACTTAGTCAATTTCACGAAGATTTATTGAGTATTTTCCAAGGAATAACTAGTTTTCAAGAGCTCTCACCTTGGCCCATACACTCCATTTCCCACATAGGGTACCTCTATTATATCTTATTCTGAAAGGTTCATTTGTTGCAGGGATGCCAAGTTGTGTTACACGTGCATATATTTTCATAAATATAAAAGGTCACTATAACATATACAAGAATCATGGACATGGGTTCATATCTCAACTTAGACATAACATGGACTTGATTTATTTTCATACTCAATCAAACACACATATTCACCACTTCAATATTTCCACAGATGAACAATACTTGCAACTATTTTACTAAATACATAGATTGTTTATAATTAAGAACAAAAGACTTCCAATGCAAAGATATTTAACTCTAATACAAGGTTATCTCTAGGAATATTGATCCAGATGGATATCAGTGGCCACCCACCTACTCCACTGGCTCAAAGAACAGTTTTCCATTTTGGCAGCTTTTTACAGTTTTTCGAGTCCCAAACTTCTGGGGCCGTTTTGAGGCCCCAAACGATGTTTTTTTGGACTTTTGTAGGGCCAGGGGTTGATTGTGACATATGTTAATATTTGAAAAAACGATGTACTTTTCGGATAGAAATTTTTGACAAGGTATTGAACTCCCTAAACGGAGATCGTATGCAAAATTTACGCCCTTAGGAAGTTGATGTATCAACTACCCCCATCGGGGCCCACAAACATTTTGGCCTTTCATCTTCCGGGGTTAGGGTTTTTTATTTTCATTATGTTAAAAGGGCCTTTGGAGCCTCATTGTAATAATCATCATCTTCTTTCTAATGAGCGTAGTTGTCACATCTCTTCTCAGAGATAAGTTGCCACCATTCTAGCGAGTTCATTCACTCTATATTTTACAGTTCTGTACATTTCGCTCATTAATAGAAATTGTGTATTACTGTATATATGTGCCTCTTTTTATATATATGATATATCTTTGTTATATTATTTTATCTCTTGCAATATCTTTGTATATTTCTTTTTTATATATCGTCTCCCATTTTGTGCTCAAAATAATCTAGATCAGTGGTATCAGAGCATGTTGTTCTTGGTCATTTTTTTCAGTGCATGTCCCCGACGATGTCCGAGTATAGAAATTTGAGTCTCAATATTGTCTCTCTTGAGGAAAATCTCTCTCTCACTCCCAAGAAACCCTCCATGGTGGAAGAAAATAGAAATGACAGAGCAGAAGATTCCATTAATCTGTTTCTCGAGCAAGCTCTCACGCGACATAGGGACAAAATGATGGAGAATTTTTCCCAAATCATTCAAATCCTTCCGATAACAGCAGATGTGTCTTCATCAAGCAACAAATTTGGAGGCACCACTCCTTTCAAGGTACGATTTAATTTTGATATTCTTGTATTTGAAGGTCAGATAGATGTGGATGCTCTAGAAAAATGGTTAATTCTGGTTATTTTTTTGTGCACAATTTATACGATAGGGAAAAAATCACCTTCACGCTCCTTAAGGCTCTCCCCTGTGTCAAACATTGGTGGGAAAATTACTGTGAGAAAATTTACACAGAGGAGTCTGGAATGTTCAAGGTCGAACCCACTTGGGAATCTTTCATAGATGTCATCAAGGAACAATATTACCATGTTGGAAACAATGAAGACCAATACATGAGATGGACCAGACTGTGTCAAGAGAGGGGCCAAGAAGTGTCAGAGTTCACCAATACCTTCCATACCTTTCGCACCAAGATGGTTATCAAATTTTGAGAAACATTTGTTCTGAAATATTGTGGGGATATACACATGTAAATCCAAACCGAAATGGAGTTTCTGGACATCTCATCGTTGGGAGATGCTTATCGATATTCTATCAAAATTGAGCATAAATTTAAGCACCAGATAAAACGATTTTTCATTTCTGCAAATATGCAACAACCAAAGTATGGTAAATACGACCCTAACAACCAGCCTCTAGAAAACCATTCCAAGCCACAGGAAAAGAAGGGTAACGGGAAGACGAAGAAGGACACTGGAAAGTAATGCGATTTCCACAAAATCCCCTGGCGCAACACTAATGAATGTCGCTCAAAAAAAACATTGGTGGTTAATATCAAAGAAAAAGATATGATCCCTGATTCATAATTTGATTTAGAAAATAATGGAAGGAGACAGATCATCAACGCAAACCCCACTGCCATTGTTGCAACCACAATGATCCAACCATAAGAACTAGCAGATCCTGAAGATGGGGAGTGCCTCTTCCATTCATAGATGTGGGTAAACAGGACCCTGTTAAATTTCATTGTTGATAGTGGAAGCCATAAGAACCTCATCTCAACAAAGGTTGTCAAATAGTTGGAATTTCCAACAACACCACAACTGCTTCTCTAAGGATGAGATCTTCATGTCAGTGAACAGTGTCTCTTGTCCTACAACATAAATCCCTTCAAGGATGAGGTATTGTGCGATATTTCTTCATTGGATGTCTGTGATGTTCTTTTGGGACAACCATAAATGTGGAAGTGCCATGTTGTTTATGAGTCTTGACCTCATAGTGTCATTGTTACTATGGGGGATCACCTCTATAGGATACCAGAGGTAGTTCTAACTACTGTTTTGAAAAAACAGTGAAAACAATTATTCTCTCATACAACAAAGTTTACCTCCTTCGTGATCCAGAAAGAAGGTGAGCAAAAGGACACTGTGACCATTATGGCCTCAGTCCAAGCCCCTTCTATCCAACAGAAACAGATCAAAATGATTGAAGCAAAGAAAAAATATTCCTTCTGGACATCGCCATCTCATGCAATCATATTGGTTAAAAAGATCCAACCCCTCCAACATCAGGTTCTTGAAAGCCTTCCACAAGCCAAGCAGTGCAACTTCTCCAGTAAGGTAAGCAGCTCACCAAGTTTCAGATTCAACAAATGCTTTCCCATCTTCCACGGGAAATCAATGAAATGGGAACCATTTCTTCCTAAGGAGGGAGGATTAATCCAAATGGATATCAGTGGCCACCCACCTATTCCACTAGCTCAAAGAACAATTTTCCGTTTTGGTAGTTTTTTACAGTTTTTCGAGTCCCAAACTTTCGGGGTCGTTTTGAGACCATAAACGACGTTATTTTGGAATTTTGGGGGGTAGGGGTTGGGAAAAACATACCTTAGCCCTTGTTATAAGTTTCACTTCTCGGATATACCTTTTCTACAAGGTATCAAATGCCCTAAACAGAGATCGTATGTAAAAGTTACACCCTCGGGAAGTTGATGTATCAACTACCCCCATCAAAGCCCGCAAACCTTTTGGCCTTTCATCTTCCGGGGTTAGGATTTTGGATTTTCATTATGTTAAAAAGGCCTTTGGAGCCTCATTTTAATAATCATCATCTTCTTGTGAATGAGCCTATCTGTCACATCTCTTCTCAGAGATAAGTTGCCACCATTCTAGCGAGTTCATTCACTCTGTATTTTACAGTTCTATACATTTTGCTCATTAATAGAAATTGTGTATTATTGTATATATGTGCCTCTTGTTATATA
Organism: Picea sitchensis; assembly: GCA_010110895.2. Classification (NCBI taxonomy): domain Eukaryota; kingdom Viridiplantae; phylum Streptophyta; class Pinopsida; order Pinales; family Pinaceae; genus Picea; species Picea sitchensis. Next base: position 5,974 of record SNQJ01S0067252.1, on the reverse strand, counting down.
TCTGATATATCTCTATTATATTATTGGCTTGCTTGAAATATCTCTATATATTTCTTGGTTATATCTCCACTCTCATTTCGTGCTCAAAATAATCTGAATCAAATACACGGTAAACTCACAAGTTAGTTATTCATGTCCAAACTCACCATACTCACATTCAAATATACATATTTCAATTCAATACATAGAGATAACTAAATGTTGTATCTATAATTTAGAAGATGATGGAAAATACTGAAGGGTGTGCCTCTCTCCACTCAACTATAGGAAAAGTTTCACCAAACACCACTACAACCAACCACCCCTGAGCCAAGGTACGATGCCACGAGAATATATCTATTTTTTCAGCAAGTTTTCCAGGGAGAATATATTACTTATTCACTTTTGTTTCTCTTTTCCTCGAACCAGAGATTTCTCCTTCTCGAGTTCTCAGGATTTCCCCAACCTTGTCTGTCTATTTATCTTCCCCCCCCCCCCCCTCTTATTGTCCTTTGTCCCTTGTTTTTTTGTATTCTTCCCTAATACCGCGTGGGTCTTGTAAGAAGCTTCACAATGGTACTCTTACCATCCTTCATTGATTATTGAAGGAGACTACCCAACTACTAGCCTGGCTGGTAATAAAATCTCTGGGGTTGAGGACATTTTAGGGTATGCATTGCTTTAAGTTGCCAGGGTGCTTCCTGGCAAGGTCATTTCAACTAGTAATAACTTCTTTATTGCACCAATCCTCTCATGACATCGTAACCTGTGAAGGCCACCCCTTAAACAGTAGTTCGACATCTCCCTATTGCATTCATAACCAAATATTTCCATTACGTAATTTATCAAAGGTCCATTGTCTTTCAATGATCACATAATAGGTTTGTCTATAGTTTTGGTCATGATAATAATTATACTTATAGATTGGGGGAAACATGGGTCTTACAGCTAACCTTTTCTTTCCTCAACCCTTCAGAGAGAGATATTTGAGCTTCCTTGGTGGTATCATGGCCTAGAACAAGGGTGGTATGTTGGAGAAACTTCAAGTTCAATAGAGCCTATGGTTAGGTGGAAAGGCGTACACCCTCAGTCAGTTGGTTGGCCAATATTTATCCCAAAAACATATAAGTCTATCTTGGACTCTATTTTCTATAATTGTAAAGATATGAATATTGACACATATAGTAGAAATTGCATCTTTTACTGAGTAACTCTAAAAATGAATGAAGAGAATACCCAATTTTGCAAATCTCATTATGCATGGTATTATTGCTTACTGGTTAATATCTTTCACGAATTTGGAAATGATAGAAAGGTGTTGCACTTCATGTTTTAACGAAAAACGTTCCAAGCATGTTTATGATTGACTTATGGATTGTAAATTTTGATTATTTCCTTAGTTTGAGAAAAATGAATGACTGTGAAATATGTAGTTGCATTAAGTGTTAAGATGTTCCCTGAAAGAGATAAAATTCCTTGACCAATGATTGCGTAGGGAAGGCCAGAGGAGGCCATGATCACTATAGGTTTCCTACTCATGAAGTGGGAGATCTGCAAGATGTCAAATATTCTATTAGATGTCCAGAAATACTGTGGAATGAATGAGTCCAGAAATAAGTCTCTAAATCAAATGAAAACCTTGTTAAATTTGGAGAGAAAACAATAACCATTGATCTGAATTAGAGGATTGATCTTGGCCATCCACAGGAGGACCGAGCGATTTGGGTGAAGTGTTGTAACCAACCCTCGAAGCTATCACTGGACTCTATTTGGATACAATTTCACCATCAAGGTTTTGTGGTCTATCCCTATTTGTTACCTTCTTAAACGCAGAGAGAATGGTAGTCGTTGGATTGGAGGGAAGGATAAACCTCCATTGATTGATCGCCACTGAAGTTTTGGAACCAGAGATAGAGCCTCAGATAACTGGGTCACTAGGTGATCGGAGGCTCGTCCCCCTTTTGTTTGCACGATCTTGTAAATCTAGATGCCAATGGAGCTGGGTTCCAACACATGATTCCATCCCCATTTTCACTTGTAAACAAAGGAAGAGAGAGGTTGACATCATAACGATGTGTCGTTCTAGTGTGGTGGACAAAATTCCATGTGAAATTGACAAGTGTTTGCATTTGATTGGAGTGATTCAAGTGAGGGCCCTTGTCGAGCTTAAATATTTTCCTCGACGCATTTAAGTGTCGACCGTCATATCTAAATGCAGGAAGATCATATCCGTTGATCTTCAAATGCAAGCTTAGGAGGGAGTTCATCACCCTGGGATAAACAAACCCCTGTACCCGCAGATATTTACATGCTTCATTCCCCTTTGTTATCATCCCAGTTTCCTGATACCCAGTTGGGAAAGGTTTCAAGAAGAGTTCCAGCCCTTTCCCTTTGTTAGTTGTGAGAGAGAGGAAGTTAGAGTGCATCTCGATGATGTCAAAATGATGTCAAGATGACATAGTCATCCAAAGAGAAGTGGACATGTGTCAACACTTGAGAGGGGGAGCCTTATACCGGTGATGGCATTTAGTACTACATAATTCCACATGTTGAGCAGTGGTTGGTCCATGTTTTGTGAGGATAAAGCATCATGTATCTAGGATAAACAAAGTTTTGTACAACCGAATAATGTGATGACATCAACAACCACATGGCGGGCCACATCATTGTTCCATGTTAGCATAAGTTTCTAGCTAGGGTATGGGGTGCCATGGCAGGTGGATTTACATGTTTGGTTGACATGTCATGAACACCAGTTACATCATCGAATCAAGAAATTCAAAGGTTGATTTCTTGTGGTATATCCGGGGGGGTGCCTGGTGAGCCCGATACTTGGTGGAATATATCGTCCAGTAGGTTGAGGGGCTAGTGGGGGTGTGGTCCCGGTTGGGGTGTGGTCTCTGGCACCAATTCACCGGATAACCAACCACTAAGAGGGCCTTAGTTAGTGTCAAGCATAGGGAATCCATGGGATCCTAGTGCCCAATGAAGTCCTCTAAGATTGTCATCGATTGTACACATGTCCCGACATGTTAGTGTTAGGTGTTGCCACAAAGTATGGTGCAGTTCGCAGAGATCCACATAGGTGTCACATGGATATGAGTTGGACTTGGCGAGGAAAAGTTTGAGAACTTCAAGAGGCCATAAATTTTGATTATGAGCTTGGTTTTGAGCATGGTAACAGTCATTGGAAAGCTCTCGATGAGAAGATTCCATCTATTGTATCCATTCATAGAAAGGAGATAAGTTGAGGAAGATGAAATTTTGACACCCCATCAGCCTAAGGAAGGGTTAGGGGGGTGGGTGTGTTACAAATTGTTGAGCCATCTAAGTTCTCAAGGGATTCAAATGTATTGATGCTTGACACAATCCAAATAATGTGATTATATATGTTTAACAAAATAGTAATCCAAGTAAGGTGACTGTAGGTTATTTCAAACCATCTCTAAACATGGAATGGAAAGCCTCTATATTAAGAATAATTCATGTTATGGAAAATATGTTTTAAATAGATACCATGAATTTTTGTAAAGATTTGTTAAGAAAATATTTTATGTTAAAAGAGAGGCTTCAAAATTTTCTTACATTCCTTTCCACTTTCAATGAAAAATAATTACTTATAAAATAGACAAACATGTTTGGGGTGGTAGGTGTAAGGGAGTCATTTTTTACTCTAAAGGAAAATAGGAAATTGAGTATGCTTGGGGAATCAAGATAGCAACAAGCAATGAATCCAAAGGCCAAGCTCTTTAGAAATACAAACACACAAAGAAAATATCCACTATAGATGATTCCTTGATTATTTTCAGAGATGAACAAATAAAAGTTTTACCCAACCGCTCTCACATGGCATAATTGGTAAGAAGGATTCGTTGGGAGGTGTAGGATTTTGACAAAATTGTTTTTCTTTCATATCTTGTGCCATCAGAATGACTTAGATAATCAACAAGGAAAGGCAGGTACAAGATTGAATCTTGGGAAATGTCTAAAAAATGAGGGGTATCAATCTATGTTATCCCCCCATATATTTTTATGTCAATTTTCAATGGTAGTCATATTATTTTGCAAGGTGAGGCTCCCTCTCTCGACATTAATGCAACAATAGTGTGGGACTCATCTTAACTGCCCAACTCTCGTGTGAATTAATATGAACAATAGGATAGTTTGTATGGATTTTAAATGAGGGTTAATGGTTTGAGGAATGATAATTCTCCTGATACATCCAAGGATCCCTCATGGTTATGTTGATACTAGGAATCTTCTTGTTTATTGGGAAACTTGAAACTTTCACGAGAACCTCTCTTCCCAAGTTTTGAGTCCACCTCTCCCCTGCCTTCATATGAATGATTTATTACAACAACATTGGATGGTAGTCTTAGCTATAGGTTATGTAAATCATCTTCAGATAATATTTGTCTCCACCTTGGTTTAGAGAGAGAGCTCTAGGTTATTTAGTTCATGGTGGATTGACAATCAAGCTTGGAAAATTACAACAAGGCTTCTATGTAAATTGGTCAAGTAAGGTTAGCCTTCCAGATGACTTTTGTAGTTGTCAAAGGATGACACAATATTCAAGTAACAAGGGTCTCTCATATGAATTAAAATATCTAAAGAAAGAATCAAGTATTGCATGAAGGAAGTGAGAGAATCCCATTTCAATGTTATTGATTCCCACATCTAGTGGGAATGTTTGGAAGCTAAGCTAGAGAAGAAAATTTAGGACGTGATCTCCACTATATATACATGTGTAATTGATACAACCAAACATGTTGCAGATATGAGGAAATGGCATAATAAGGTAGATGCTTCCATGGGTGTTCAACTTCACAGGAATGTAGAGATTTCCCTTCAATTTGACTTTGTCAAGTAGATCCTTCAAAGGATGGTAACCCACCTTGACATTTCAGAAAATATATTTTCCCAACCTATCCAGAGTCACTTTTCTTCTATTACAAACTCTTCTTGGCCATCTTTTCCCCCCAAGCAATTCAATACCCCTGCAAATGAAAATAACAAAGAGAAAACTTCCAAGGAGCATAAGGAAAAGAATGGGAAAAAGAGTTGGCTTGAAGAGGTTTAGTAGAAACCATGGTTTTAGTTTCTCTCGTGTTATTTTATGTTTTTTTGTATGTATTTCAAAGTTATTCTTATGCTCCATTAGTTTTTTAAACAATATGATTGGCAAGTTATAGTAGGAGATTTTGGATTTATGAAGATTATGGGTAGCCCCTTTTGCCCATTTATTTTTGAATGTAAGGCACATACCTATTATTTTTCTTAGTTTCTTTCTTTCACCATGACCCCATTTTATAATAAAAATCTTCACCATTTCCATAAAATAATAATTAAAAAAAAAACCACAGATAATCATGTTATTTCTATTATTTACAACAAAATGAAAAATGAAAAGATGCGTAGAAAATAATTTTCAATTAAAAACGTCTAATTATATCATTGTTAGGTCACCATGTGTAACATAAAGTTATTAAAATTCTAACAAAGATGGGTAGTGGTAGCACATCCAATAAGCTATAAGGAGATCTTAATTAGATAAATCATGAACATACTAAGAAGTTTTGTGGTGGAAAATAATGAGATTTAAACAAATATGTGCTTCTAACAACAAAATGAAATTAATTTGCCACCAAATTATATGTAATTCAACTAGATTTTTTGGTGAACAAAATTGAACTATAAATATTCAATTATACAAATGTTGCATTGTGTCTTTATAAAACAATATGATTGCACCACATAAAAGTGTTTTTATCTTTGAAAACTATAATCACAAAGATGTTAGAGATAAGTTCCATATAAATCTATTAATAACAAAATCTAAATATAGAGATGGAGACTTATCATTATGCGGTGATGCAATACTTAAGAATTGTTAGGGTCATAATTGTTTTAAAAAAATAAAATCCTAGGATTAATTGCAAACATGTGATCATTAAATATGAGGAGAGATTGTAGATCAGATTGGCATTCTAACCTC